>JAPXFY010001629.1:17500-27500 GCA_030674185.1 Monoplex corrugatus | reverse complement strand
TAAAAAGGTTGAAGATTTTTTGTACTGATGGATGAAGGGTGGCAGATTTTTCTATTGATGGGTAGAGTGGAAGATTTTGTCATTGATGGGTGAAGAGTGGAAGATTTTTCAACTGATGACTAAAGAGTGGAAGATTTTTAAGTTGATGGGTCAAGGATGGAAGACTTTTCCGATCCCCCAGGTCAAGGTGTGTATAGACCTGTTGGTGCCAACCCTCTTCATTATTATGAATATGCATACAGAAAATCACATATGCACATTAATTATTCTGTAAGTCGTGACAGCATCTAGTGGCATCCAGGAGTCATGATGCAGCCCGGCCCCTTTTAGAGTGCCAGGAGTTAACCCTTTCACTCCCTCACCCTATCCGCCAGCAACGTAAAATTTAACCCTTTCACTCCCTCACCCTATCCGCCAGCAGCGAAAAGTTAATCCTTTCACTCCCTCACCCTGTCTGCCAGCAGCGAAAACTTAACCCTTTCCCTCTCTCACCCTATCCGCCAGCAGCGAAAAGTTAACCCTTTCACTCTCTCACCCTATCCGCCAGCAGCGAAAACTTAACCCTTTCATTCCCTCACCCTATCCACCAGCAGCGAAAACTTAACCCTTTCACTCCCTCACCCTATCCACCAGCAGCGTAAAATTTAACCCTTTCTCTCCCTCACCCTATCCGCCAGCAGCGAAAAGTTAACCCTTTCACTCCCTCCCCTATCCACCAGCAGCGTAAAATTTAACCCTTTCACTCCCTCACCCTATCCGCCAGCAGCGAAAAGTTAACCCTTTCGCTCCCTCACCCTATCCGCCAGCAGCGAAAATTTAACCTTTTTGTTTCTTCACCCTATCCACCAGCAGTGAAAAGTTAACCCTTTTGCTCCCTCACCCTATTCGCCAGCAGCGAAAATTTAACCCTTTCGCTCCCTCATCCTACCCACCAGCTTCTTACAGGAAGTTGGTGGATAGGGTGAGGGAGTGAAAGGGTTAAGAAGCTGATGGATAGGGTTAGGGAGTGAAAGGGTTAAGAAGCTGGTGGATAGGGTGAGGGAGTGAAAGGGTTGAGAAGCTGGTGGATAGGATGAGGGGAGTGAAAGGGTTGAGAAGCTGGTGGATAGGGTGAGGGAGTGAAAGGGTTGAGAAGCTGGTGGATAGGGTGAGGGGAGTGAAAGGGTTAACATAGCTGGTGGATAGAGTGAGGGAGTGAAAGGGTTGATTTTTTGCTTTGCGGTCCTGGCTGACAGTGCATGATTGTTTATTTTTATTGTCTTGTTAAAGCCCAGCCGACTGCGTGGAGCCATATCAGGGCTATAACCGCTTCAAAAGATATAAAACTTCAACAGTAAAAGAAAAAAAAAGAAAGAAAAAAAAAGAAAATTAAGTACACATATCAACGCATTCGCGCACACAACACAATCCAAGGACCCGCCCCCGGCGCTGACCATTCCGTCCAACCTATTGCACAGGGAATCAAAACAAACACACACACACACACACACACACACACACACACACACACACACACACACACACACACACCTGTACACAACCAACACACAAACCAACACAACCAAGGACACAAAACTACACATAAAAAACGGTCAAAAATCACCCAAACTTGCCTCAGCATATCTCACCTCCCTAGAGCCAAAAATGCACTCAATACATGTACCCAATTATCAATCCTAAGAGAAAAGTACCTAAGACTTCATCGAACACATCCAGGTGAATGGACCAGCAAGGCAGAAAATGACAGGAAGAAATGACAGAAAGCAAAATAACAAGGCAGGAACAAAGAGATCGACAGACAGAAAAGAGGAAATTTCTAGCACAGAATTTACAGAAGGTGGGAATACTATTTATACTGAAAGAGCCCCCTGGCGTCCCCACGGGGGGGGGGGGGGAGGAGGGGGGATGCTGGCGGATAAGGTGAGGGAGGGAGTCAAAGGGTTCAGGGTCGAAACACACACTTGCTTGACGGGGGTTTCTTCTCTGAGGACCTTCTGCTGTCCGGCTCTCCCCAGAGTTTCTCGCTGTTCTATGCTCAGTAAAGATCTTTCTCGCTGCTCTATGCTCAGTAAAGACCTTTCTCGCTGCTCTATGCTCAGTAAAGATCTTTCTCGCTGCTCTATGCTCAGTAAAGATCTTTCTCGCTGCTCTATGCTCAGTAAAGACCTTTCTCGCTGCTCTATGCTCAGTAAAGATCTTTCTCGCTGCTCTATGCTCAGTAAAGATCTTTCTCGCTGCTCTATGCTCAGTAAAGATCTTTCTCGCTGCTATATGCTCAGTAAAGATCTTTCTCGCTGCTATACGCTCAGTAAAGATCTTTCTCGCTGCTATATGCTCAGTAAAGATCTTTCTCGCTGCTATATGCTCAGTAAAGATCTTTCTCGCTGCTATATGCTCAGTAAAGATCCTGTAAGTCATGTCAGTGTCAAGTGGCTTATGGAAACGTGATGGATACCTGCTCAGCATACAGCAATATACTGTGTGGACAATGTGGGCAAAACAACACATATGTGTGCATACACACGTTAAAGAAAAACAGAATACTTCGAAACAAAAATCACTACCTTTGTTTAATCTTTTAACTCCCTCAGTCTGCTAACGAGTTTCTTCTTGAAGGCTCTGCTCCCATTAACCTTTCCCCTTCCTCGCTCTAGGTGGACACGGGCGAGGGAGTCAAAGGGTTAAAGAAGTTGATGTAAACGTTGAGGAAGTCGGAAGGTTAAGGACGTTAGTGTAAAGGATGAGGATGTCAAAGGGTTAATGACTTTGATGTGAAAGGTGAGGAGGTGAAAGGGTTAAGGACGTCGATATAAAGGATGAGGAATGAAAGGGTTAGCGACGTTGGTATAAAGAGTGAGGAAGTGAAAGAGTTAAGGACGTCGGTGGAAAGAGTGAGGAAGTGAAAGGGTTAATGACGTCGGTGTAAAGGATGAGGAAGTGAAAGGGTTAACGACGTTGGTGTAAATAGTGAGGAAGTGAAAGGGTTAAGGACGTCGGTGTAAAGGATGAGGAAGTGAAAGGGTTAATGACGTCGGTGTAAAGGGTGAGGAAGTGAAAGGGTTAAGGACGTTGGTGTAAAGGATGAGGAAGTGAAAGGGTTAAAGACGTCGGTGTAAAAAGTGAGGAAGTGAAAGGGTTAATGACGTCGGTGTAAAGGATGAAGTGAAAGGGTTAAGGTCGTTGGTGTAAAGAATGATGAAGTGAAAGGGTTAAGGACGTTGGTGTGAAGGATGAGGAAGTGAAAGGGTTAAGGACGTTGGTGTAAAAGTGATGAAGTGAAAGGGTTAATGACGTCGGTGCAAAGGGTGAGGAAGTCAAAGGGTTAAGAAAATTAGCGTGTAGGGTTAAGAAAGTTGATGTGCGGGATGAAGAAGTGAAAGGGTTAACGTGAACGGAGAGGGGAGTGGGGGGGGGGGGGGGCTGGTGGAACAAGAACCAGAACAAATGTTGATTTTCGAGGGTAGTGACATAGACGCGATAATGTTGTAGGGTTTTATGTGCCTTTTTATTTTTCATCCAGCTGTTAGCCTTATAGAGCCTGCACTAATACAAGTGTACTGTAATATCTTTGCAGAGCATGTACTAAGATACATGAACTACGAGCCTATGATAGCATAAAGGCATCAAAATACTGCAAAACTGGAATATCAGTAGTGTTTGGGGAGAGAGAGAGGGGAGAGAGAGAGAGAGAGAGAGAGAGAGAGAGAGAGAGAGAGAGAGAGAGAGAGAGAGAAAAGAGAGAGAGAAACAGAGAGAGACAGAGAGAGAGACACACACAGAGAGATTATAATGAGAGAGAGAGAGAGAGAGAAAGAGAGAGAGAGAGAGACAGAGAGAGAGACACACACAGAGAGATTATAATGAGAGAGAGAGAGAGAGAGAGAGAGAGAGAGAGAGAGATTATACTGAAAGAGAGACAGACAAACAGACAGACAGACAGACAGAGACAGAGAGATTATAACGATCGTGATTTCCTTAATGTATTGTATCCCAGCAGTCTGTGCCAAAGCATGCTCGCCGCACTTTACATAAAAGAATTAAAAATGAAAAAAATAGCAAAGTGTGGGAAACAATAACCACTACTATTATAGGGATTCTGTTATTAAATTAAACCAAACACAGTTTCAGTTTCAGTTTCTCAAGACGACGTCTCCGCGCTCGGAACGAATTCCATACGCATAACGTCACAGGTGTCATGTGTATGGTGATCATGGCACAAGCCTTAAGCCTGCACATAAACCCATGAGCTGGCCAGGTCCTGAGGCCCTACCTTGCCTATGTTATTACCTAGTCTATATTTTATACTGGCATTGTATCAGCCTATCACTGGAATAATCTTGGTTCCATGTCAGAGTGTCGATGAATTTACAGATGCTGACATCAGAGAATATATCTTTTGCATATCACAGAACATGTACTTATTTGAACCAGAAAAACACGAAAATAGAATCAGAACACGTATTTATTTACTACAACTAGACGAGACAGGTGCAAAATTTCGGCCAGCGTAATCGTAAGATCACAAACGAGCAAACACCAAATACAAAAATTAGGAGAAAAAGATTTACACTTCATGTGCTGCTTCGTCCAGTGGGAAAAAGGACTAAAAACCCAGTTGGCCGAAAATTTGCGCTTGTCATGTCTGGTTGTATCAATACGCTTTCTGATTCTATTTTCGTATTTTTCTGGTTCCTGTTTGCTTGCATGCGGGTAGTCGCACTTGTTTTGGATGTAGTCATAGTTTGTACTGGGCGTTCAAGATTATCTGGCTTTCAAACCAAAGCCCTTGCCCTTGAGGTTGGAGCAAGGGGGTTGATAGGCACATCATCCTATGATCTCATGAAGCAGCTATTAATTTCAGGGAGAGAGAGGACCAAAATCATAAAGACAATAGCAGAAGCAGCGGAAAAGAGCTTCAGCTGGATCTGGACCAGGAGGAACAAAAGTGAACTTCATAAGGCTTAAAATTCCCATATATGTTGCTGGTGACTGATAGCCAAGTGGATAGGACATCTGTCACAAGGGTGACTTTGCCTTGAGAAACCTGACCACCTAGGATGCGTGGGTTCCATTCCAGATCGAGGACAAATTTCTAAAAAAGGCGACAGCAGAGGGGCATCCAGGAGTTATGACCTGAATGCGGCTCTGTCATCATCATCATCATTCTTCTTTCTTCTTCTTCTTCTTCTTCTTCTTCTTCTTCTTCTTCTTCTTCTTCTTCTTCTTCTTCTTCTTCTTCTTCTTCTTCTTCTTCTTCATCATCATCATCATCATCATCATCATCTTCATCTTCATCTTCATCTTCATCTTCATCTTCTTCTTCTTCTTCTTCTTCTTCTTCTTCTTCTTCTTCTTCTTCTTCTTCTCTCCTCCTCCTCTTCCTTCTTCTTCTTCTTGTGCTTCTTTTTTTTCCTTCTTTTTCCGTGTTTCAACACTTGTTTATTCTCTCTCTCTCTCTCTCTCTCTCTCTCTCTCTCTTTCTCTCTCTCTCTCTCTCTCTCTCTCTCTCTTTCTCTCTCTCCCTCCTTCCCTTTCCACACTTCTCGTTCTCAATAGTATTCCAAGTTTATATTGTGTCGATGTCTTTGAAGTGTAAATTTTGTTTAATAATAATAATAATAATTACAATATTTATATAGCGCAAAATCTCGATAAAAATCAAATCTAAGCGCTGAACATACACTTACGCACGCGCGCACACACACGCACACACACACTTACACATGGCCATAAATGGGGAAAAAGAATAAAAGCAATGGAAAATTATAGAGAGCATATTATATACAAATATATATTACAATGTGATTCCCCTCCGAGTGGAGACAGGTTACAGAGGGGGGATGAGTGAGGTCAGGATTTTATGCAGAGGAGAAAAGGTGTTTTGAGAGCGGACTTGAAGGAGACAAAAGTAGGTTGCTGACGGACAGAGAGAGGAAGTTTGTTCCAGGAAAGTGGACCAGAAACAGAGAAGGCTCGTGGACCATAGGTATTGAGCTTGGTGCGTGAAAAGCGAAAAGTCAGAGGATCGGAGGCAAAGCGGAGGGTACGTGAGGGAACATAGATATCAAGTAGGCTTGACAGGTAATCGGGGGCTGCGTTATTGAGGCTTTTGTAGCACATGGTGTCTAGTTTGTACTGTATGCGCTTTGAAACAGGGAGCCAGTGAAGTTGTGCCAGGAGAGGAGATATGTGGTCAGCTTTTTTCTTTTTGAGTACAAGGCGTGCAGCATTGTTTTGAATGCGCTGTAGGATGTGAATGGTGGAGGCAGGAAGACCAGACAGGAGTGAATTGCAATAGTCAATGCGAGACATTATGAAGGAGAGAACGAGTTTTGCAGTTGTTTCCACAGAGAGATACTTCCTGATCAAGCTTATACGATGGAGGTGATAGTAGCAAGATCTGGCAGTTTGAGAAACAAAGTTGTTCATGGAGAAGGTAGAGTCAATGCAGACACCAAGGTTTTTAGCTGAATCAGAAATTGGGACTGATGTGTTACATAATGGGAGAGAAAGAGGAGGCAGCTGAGAAAGTTTCTGACGGGTGCCAATGAGGATAGCTTCTGTTTTGTCGTCATTAAGCTGAAGTTTGTTTAACGTCATCCAGTTCTTAATGTCCGAGTAACACTCAGTGGTGCGAGTCAAGAGGCGCTGTATATTGTTTGGTGTGTCACTGTCTAGAAGTTGGGTGTCATCAGCATAGAAGTGGTGTTTTATAGAGTGGGAGTTGATGATGGTGGACAGGGGGGAGGTGTAAAGAGTGAAAAGAACAGGGCCAAGGACAGATCCTTGTGGAACACCACAGGTCAGGCATGCAGGTTGAGAGTAAGTGCCATTAATGAGAACAGTTTGTTTTCTGTTTGACAGATATGAAGTGAAAAAGGAGAGAGCAATGTCAGAGATGCCAAAAGTATGATGAAGTCTAGAAAGGAGAATACCATGATCAATGGTATCAAAGGCTGCAGACAGATCAAGGAGTGTGAGGAGAGAGACTTTGCCAGTATCAGTTGCAAGGAGGAGATTGTTGAGAATGTGTAGCAGGGCAGTTTCAGTGCTATGGCACTGGCGGTAGGCTGACTGGAAAGGATTGAGAAGATTGTTCGCAAACAGGTGAGAGTTCAGCTGGTTGAGGACAACTTTTTCAAGCAGTTTTGACAAGAAAGAGAGATTAGAGATAGGCCGGTAATTTTTCAGTTCATTTGGGTCTAAATTGTATTTCTTGAGGAGAGGGTGAACAATAGCAGACTTGAAAGAATCTGGGACAGTTCCAGTTTGAAGAGAAGTGTTGATGATGTCAGTGATGAATGGGAGGAGAGTAGGGAGACAGTCAGAGTAGAGAGAACCTGGAAGAGGATCCAGTTCGCCGGTTTTGAACGACATGGATCTGATTGTGTTGAGAATTTCTTCTTGTGAGACTGGGGTAAAAGTAGTAAGAGGTGTGCCAGAGAAGGAAGGGTCAGGTGGGCATGGTTGACAGGGTGTCCTGTCAAGCCTGTCACGAAGAGTTTGTATTTTGGTGGTGAAATACTTGGAGAATACAGATGGGAGTTCTTCAATTGTGTGTTTTGTTGGGAGAGGTAAATCTTTTCGTGTGCCAAGGAGATGATTCATGGTTGTAAAGAGTTCTCTTGAAGAAGAGGCATTCAGGATTTTGGTTTGGAAATAGCTTGTTTTTGCAGATGCAATGAGGGTGGATACTTTTGTTTTAGAGGCTTGGAAAAGTTGCCTATGTACAGTGAGTTTGGATTTGCGCCAGCGGCGCTCTGATCTGCGGCGGGCACGTTTTGCACAGGCAATCTCATGAGTGAGCCAGGGGGTAGGGGGGCGGTCAGGTAAAAGACGAGTTGTGGCTGGAGCATGAGTGTCCAGAAGATGGTGGAGAGTAGTATAGAATTCATCGGCAAGGTTGTGTGACTTTTCAGAAAGGAGGCGGGAGGCATCAGATGAAAATGTGGAGAGGTCAATAGATTTGAGATTGCGTCGAGTCACTGTGCGCGTGGTACGGGAAGGAGGAGAAATGTCAAGAGAACAGAGAATTGCAGAGTGGTCAGATGGAAGGGCTGAAGTTAGACGGGTAGAAAGAACTAGGCAGTTGTCAGTAGCTGAATTGTGGTGATCACGAGAAATGATCCAGTCAAGAATGTGACCTTTTTTATGGGTTGGTTCAGAAATATGTTGTGTCATATTCTGATTGGACAGAGAGTTGATGATATGTCTTGTGTCATAACGGTGAGTGTTGTCGTAGTGGACATTGATGTCACCTAGAATGATGAGATTTCCAGGTAAGAGGCAGTAGTAATCAATTAGTTGGTCAAAGTCAGAAAGAAACATGGATGTGGTGAGCTTGTTGGCAGAGCTAGGTGGAGGTCGATAGACACAGGAGAAGGTGATGGGGTGAGGAGTGGATTGGAAGGATACTTCAACGTGCTCAAAAGAAGGATGGGAGAAAGGCAGAGACTGCGAGAAAGATAGGCGGGAATGGAGTGAGTCGTTGTAGAGGATGGCGATACCACCACCTCGGGATGGGCGATGGAAAGAAGCAAGCCTATATCCACTCGGAGTGAGATTCGCATGTATGGGTTCGTGACCAAGGGGGTTAAGCCAAGTTTCGGAGATAAATACAATGTCAATATGCTCGTCTGTAATGAAGTCAGCAATGACATCGGCTTTGCCGTCTTTGCACACTGACTGAACATTAAACAGACATAATTTCAATTTATCACAGTCACACGGCGGTGGCAGAGGTGGAGATGAAGGCGGTACCGACGAGACAGAAGATGAAGGCAGCACCAGCGGGACAGAAGATGAAGGCAGTACTGACGGGACAGAAGATGAAGGCAGCACCAGCGGGACAGAAGATGAAGGCGGCATCGACGAGACAGAAGATGAAGGCGGCACCAGCGGGATAGAAGATGAAGGCGACACCAGCAGGACTGAAGATGAAGGCGGCATCGACGAGACAGAAGATGAAGGCGGCATCGACGAGACAGAAGATGAAGGCGGCACCAGCGGGAGAGAAAGTGAAGGCGGCACCATCAGGACAGAAGGTGAAGGTGAAGATGACAGAGGAGAAGGCAAGGTCTGCAGCAGCAAGGTCGAGGGCAGGGGCAGTGGAAGGGAGACTGGTTCAGCTGGAGGCAGGTTGTGCCAGAGACGGTGGAGACGTCCAGCACGACAGGATCGCGCAGTGCGGGGCTTACAACACAGCCCCAACTTGCGTATGCGTAGGTAACCGTCTCCACCGAGATAGCACTTGCTGTGTTTAAGAAGTGACAGTCCAATTTTTCTAATGCGGGACGCGTCCATTGTTGCAAGCCAGTCGGAAAAGGAAGATATTTGTGGGTTGGTGTGTGGGTTGGTCAGTTCACGATACACTTGATTCAGAGAGACAAGAAGAAAATCCAGTGCAGTCTATGCATACGGCAAACTTACAAGCAACAGGAGAATTGTTCATGCACAAACGACAGTCGACTAAGGTTTAGGAGCTGTAGTGTTGGGGCCAACACAATAGGCCAAAAATGTAAACACAGTTCACAGATAAAATGTCAGACCCGTGCGGCTGAACCAAGATGATGAAAAGTAGGTTTCTAAAACTCCAAAGTCAGAGTATCTGGTAAAACACTCAAAATTCCTAAAAAGTATCCACATCACCACACATCGAGATTCAAAAGGAACAAACTGATATAAAATTCAATGCATAAAATCAAATAGAACCTCGATAAAATCACTGTAAAAACACCACACACACTTTTGCTGCCTGCTGGCGCGATATCAACTCACGATAAGACAATACAGCCCTGATAACGGTTCCTTAGAGGTCGGGCAGAGCTATGAGATAGATATTCATCACACTCGGGCAAGCCCATATGTGCTCCATCCAAATCTGCCAGCAGCTGTCTGGCATATTCCCTAAGCCTATGCAAACCCTATGTGTTTTACCATGGTACAAAATTTGGTAAAGATTGGTGAAGTACAAATACCTGTTGCTAATGTAAAACTTCAC
>JAPXFY010001629.1:10000-12500 GCA_030674185.1 Monoplex corrugatus | reverse complement strand
AGTGTAGAAAGATTTCGTGTCTTATCTTGGTGAACGCAGGTAAGGTGTATGTAGGAAGATTTCATGTGGTGTCTTTGTGAAGGCAGGAAAGGTGTGCGTAGGAAGATTTCGTGTGGTATCTTATGAAGGCAGGTAAGGTGAGCGTAAAAAGATTTCGTATGGTATCTTGGTGAATGCAGGTAAGATGATTGTGGGAAGATTTCGTGTAGTATCATGGTGAATGAAGATAAGGTGTGTGTAGGAAAATTTCGTGTAGTATCTTGGTGAATGCAGGTAAGATGAGTGTAGGAAGATTTTGTGTCTTATCATGGTGAATGAAGATAAGGTGTGTGTAGGAAAATTTCGTGTAGTATCTTGGTGAATGCAGGTAAGATGAGTGTAGGAAGATTTTGTGTCTTATCATGGTGAATGAAGATAAGGTGTGTGTAGGAAAATTTCGTGTAGTATCTTGGTGAATGCAGGTAAGATGAGTGTAGGAAGATTTTGTGTCTTATCATGGTGAATGAAGATAAGGTGTGTGTAGGAAAATTTCGTGTAGTATCTTGGTGAATGCAGATAAGATGAGTGTAGAAAGATTTTGTGTCTTATCATGGTGAATGAAGATAAGGTGTGTGTAGGAAAATTTCGTGTGGTATCTTGGTGAATGCAGGTAAGATGAGTGTAGAAAGATTTTGTGTCTTATCTTGGTGAACGCAGGTAAGGTGGGCGCAGGAAGATTTCGTGTGTTATCTTGGTGAATGCAGGTAAAGTGTGCGTAGGAAGATTTTGTGTGGTATCTTGGTGAATGCAGGTAAAGTGTGCGTAGGAAGATTTCGTGTGTTATCTTGGTGAATGCAGGTAAAGTGTGCGTAGGAAGATTTTGTGTGGTATCTTGGTGAAGGCAGGTAAGATGAGTGTAGGAAGATTTCGTGTAGTGTCATGGTGAATGCAGGTAAGATGAGTGTAGGAAGATTTCGTGTAGTATCTTGGTGAAGGCAGGTAAGATGAGTGTAGGAAGATTTTGTGTGTTATCTTGGTGAAGGCAGGTAAGGTGTGCGTAGGAAGATTTCGTGTGCTATCTTGGTGAATGCAGGTAAGATGAGTGTAGGAAGATTTCGTGAAGTATCATGGTGAATGAAGATAAGGTGTGTGTAGGAAGATTTCGTGTGTTATCTTGGTGAATGTAGATAAGGTGGGTGCAGGAAGATTTCGTGTGTTATCTTGGTGAATGCAGGTAAGGTGTATGTAGGAAGATTTCGTGTGGTATCTTGGTGATGCAGATAAGATGGGCGCAGGAAGATTTCGTGTGGTATCTTGGTGAATGCAGGTAAGATGAGTGTAGGAAGATTTCGTGTGTTTTCTTGGTGATGCAGATAAGGTGGGCGCAGGAAGATTTCGCGTGTTATCTTGGTGAATGCAGATAAGGTGGGCGCAGGAAGATTTCGTGTGGTATCTTGGTAAAGGCTGGTAAAGTGTCTTATCTTGGTGAAAACAGGTAACGTGAGTGTAGGAAGATTTCGTTTTTAAAGATGAGCTACACAGATACACACGTTATTGCAATGTAGACAAGATTGTTGCAATGATAGACTGATACAAATACTGAGTGAGCATGTGTCTGTATCACTGCATGTGTACAGCTGAGGAGGGGGTAGGGGAGAAATTGAGAGGGAAAGAGACTGAAATACTTTAAGAAATTTCTTTTTGTTTTGTTTTGTTTTGTTTGGTTTGGTTTTTCTTTGTATGTAAATTGTGATATATGATATGCGAACAGATTATAATTTGTGAGGTAATTTTGATTGTCAAGGTGTTAATGCTGTAATACTGAAGTTATAATGTTTTTCCTGTATATGAATTAGAATTTTTCTGTGTTTTCATCGTCATTCAAAATATTGATTATAATTTAATGTACAACTATTGAATGCACAAACACATACACACACGTATGCAAACATAGCACACGCACGCAACACACACACACACACACACACACACACACACACACACACACATACACACACACACACACACGTATACACACACACACGCACACGTACACACACACACACACGTACGCACGCACACACACGTAGCAATATATAAACACAGTATGCCTCTTTATTCATATGAAAAATCTGTTATTTTTTTCATTGCATAAGTCAGTGTTTAAATTTTTTTATATTCTGTGATTTCTTATGTGTCTTCTTACTTGTATAACTTTAATGTTTGTTGTTATCTTATTGTGTATGTAATTGTGAACATTTTTTTTTATCACCATTTGCCTTTTTTCGAAATGTAAAGCGCTGGTGAGCATGTTTTTATATGGAATATGCGCTATACAAATAAACATTATTATTATTGTTAGTAGTAGTAGTATAAGATACAAACCCCTAGGCTAGGTAGGACCTCCGGATCTGGCCAGCTTATGGATGTATGTGCAGGCTTATAGAAAGGCTTTTGCCATGATAATTTTGGATTTTCTCTCCATCACATAAAACCCGCGGCGCCAGTGCATGTGAAATTC
>JAPXFY010001629.1:2500-5000 GCA_030674185.1 Monoplex corrugatus | reverse complement strand
TTTAGCATGGGTCATTGTCTTCATTGTCCATGCCACGTTTATTCATCGGAGATATAAAGAATAAAGACAATCACCATCAACACCACCATCACGAATAAAGACAATCACCATCAACACCACAAAGAATAAAAACAAACAACATCATCACTACTTTAAAGAATTTATACAATCACCATCAACACCACCATCACGAATAAACACAAACACCATCAACACCACAACAAGAATAAGTCACCATCAACACCACCATCAAGAATAAAGACAATCACCATCAACACCACCATCAACAATAAAGACAATCACCATGAACACCACCATCAAGAATAAAGACAGTCACCATCAACACCACCATCAAGAATAAAGACAATCACCATCAACACCACCATCAAGAATAAAGACAATCACCATCAACACCACCATCAAGAATAAAGACAATCACCATCAACACCACCATCAAGAATAAAGACAGTCATCATCAACATCACCAGCTAGAATATACACAATCACCATCAACACCACCATCAAGAATAAAGATAATCACCATCAACACCACCATCGAGAATAAAGATAATCACCATCAACACCACCATCAAGAATGAAGACATCACCATCAACACCACCATCGAGAATAAAGATAATCACCATCAACACCACCATCAAGAATAAAGACATCACCATCAACACCACAAAGAATAAAGATAATCACCATCAACACCACTATCAACAATAAAGACAATCACCATCAATACCACCAGCAAGAATAAAGACAATCACCATCAACACCACCAACAAGAATATACACAATCATCATCAACACCACCATCAACAATAAAGACAATCACCATCAACACCACCAGCAAGAATATACACAATCACCATCAACACCACCATCAAGAATAAAGACAATCACCATCAACACCACCATCAAGAATAAAGATAATCACCATCAACACCACCATCAAGAATAAAGACAGTCACCATCAACACCACCATCAACAATAAAGACAATCACCATCAACACCACCATCAAGAATAAAGACAATCACCATCAACACCACCATCAAGAATAAAGATAATCACCATCAACACCACCATCAACAATAAAGACAACCACCATCAACACTACCATCAAGAATAAAGATAATCACCATCAACACCACCATCAAGAATAAAGATAATCACCATCAACACCACCATCAAGAATAAAGACAATCACCATCAACACCACCATCAAGAATAAAGACAATCACCATCATCACCACCATCAAGAATAATCAACACCACCATCAAGAATAAAGATAATCACCATCAACACCACCATCAAGAATAAAGATAATCACCATCAACACCACCATCAAGAATAAAGACAGTCACCGTCCACACCACCATCAAGAATAATCAACACCACCATCAAGAATAAAGACATCACCATCAACACTACCGTCAAGAATATAGATAATCATCATCAACACCACCATCATCATTTCGTCTCCCCGCCCCTCTTCATTCTTCAACCTACAGATTGTCACCAGGTCTGTGGGGAAATACGACAAAAGAATAATATGAAAACAAAAATCAAGGGTTCCTGCAACCCTTCTGTCGCTGAATTCGGAGTGTTACGGATTGGGTTCTGCCCCTGCAAGTCAAATCATAGCTTCCTTGCACTTTTCCTTTGGAGGGGGGTGGGGGGGCTTTTTCCCCTCCAGATTTTTTTTTTTTTTGAATATTGTGATAATAGTTAGCTTAATTTCTTGTGGAATAGGATGTAATCAAATCATCATCATGTGCCCTGCCGCGTAACGTTGGCGATCAAGGCCCTCCAGATGCATCTCTATCCCTTGTCGCCACAAGCACGTCTTCCACCCTCTCTGTCCTCAGCCACCCTGCAATAATATTTTCTCCCTAGGTCTACCTGTTGCTCTCTTTCCCTCCAGCTTTCCTGTTGTGACCAGGTGCTCTGTAATTCCCCTTTCCTCATAAAAGTGTCCTATGAATGTTGCTTGTGTTCTCCTAGTCTTCCTTGTCTTGAACACTTGCTATGCCTGATTTATGTCGATGGCAGGTGTGCCTGCACGTGGGCATTGACATTGACCCAGATAATAGGGATGATGTGGATGATACCTGGGTGCGTCATGCCGTCATGAAGTACGTACGGAACCACATGCCCTGGCTACGTGGATCTCCTGGCATTGCAGAATCCTGTATTTATACTGTGGGTTGGTTTCTGTCTTTCTGTGTGTATGTCTTTGTGTCTCTGTCTGTCTGTCTGTCTGTCTTTCTGTGTGTTTGTCTCTTTGTCTCTGTCTGTCTGTCCGTCTTTGTCTTTGTGTTTATATCTCTCTTTGTGTCTCTGTCTGTCTGTCTGTCTTTCTGTGTGTATGTCTCTTTGTCTCTGTCTGTCTGTCTGTCTTTGTCTTTGTGTTTATATCTTTCTTTGTGTCTGTCTGTCTGTCTGTCCCTCTGTCTCTGTCCGTCCATCTGTCTGTCTGTCTGTCTCTCT
>JAPXFY010001628.1:22500-25000 GCA_030674185.1 Monoplex corrugatus | reverse complement strand
GGAGACAACAAACCCCAAATGGCAAGATGGGGAGACAACAAACCCCAAATGGCAAAGTGGGGAGACAACAAACCCCAAATGGCAAGGTGGGGAGACAACAAACCCCAAATAGCAAGGTGGGGAGACAACAAACCCCAAATGGCAAGGTGGGGAGACAACAAACCCCAAATAGCAAGGTGGGAGACAACAAACCCCAAATGGCAAGATGGGGAGACAACAAACCCCAAATGGCAAAGTGGGGAGACAACAAACACCAAATGGCAAGGTGGGGAGACAACAAACCCCAAATAGCAAGGTGGGGAGACAACAAACCCCAAATGGCAAGGTGGGAGACAACAAACCCCAAATAGCAAGGTGGGGAGATGACAAACCCCAAATAGCAAGGTGGGGAGATGACAAACCCCAAATAGCAAGGTGGGGAGACAACAAACCCCAAATGGCAAAGTGGGGAGACAACAAACCCCAAATAGCAAGGTGGGGAGATGACAAACCCCAAATGGCAAGATGGGGAGACAACAAACACCAAATGGCAAAGTGGGGAGACAACAAACACCAAATGGCAAGGTGGGGAGACAACAAACCCCAAATGGCAAGGTGGGGAGACGACAAACCCCAAATGGCAAGGTGGGGAGACGACAAACCCCAAATGGCAAGGTGGGGAGACAACAAACCCCAAATGGCAAGGTGGGGAGACAACAAACCCCAAATGGCAAGGTGGGGAGATGGCAAACCCCAAATGGCAAGGTGGGGAGATGACAAACCCCAAATGGCAAAGTTAAGTTTTTGCAGTTGGTGGATAGGGTGCCGGAGTCAAAGAGTTAACTCCTGACACTCTAAGGGGGCCGGGCCGCATGTAGGTTATGTCTCTTGGATGCCTTTCTGCTGTCACATCGATAGTTTTATTAACTCATTATCTCTCTCTGTTCAACCAGTGTGCTGTACGCCGTCACCCTCGACGCCAAAAGAAAATTGTCATCTCATCAGTGAGAACAGGAGCATCATCAGGGCTTTTTCCATGCCGAGACCACACAGGGATGACTACCATCTGTTGTCTAGAGAGCAGCAAGTTGCCCTGGTGAGGTTGCGCACTGGTCACAATAGGCTGAACAGCCACATGTACCGCAAACTGAAGCTGGCGCCCTCCCCAACCTGTCCCTGCGGTCAAGAAGACCAAACCACGGAGCATATACTCCAAAGATGTCCCCTTCACCAGGTGGCAAGACAGGACGTGTGGCCGACAGACACTCCGCTGACAACCAAACTCCATGGCTGCAGACAGGAGCTGGAAAAGACGGTGCATTCATCGCCCGGACTCGGATGATTGTGTAGCAGCGTACGCCAAGAAGAAGAAGCACCAAATTATAACACCCTGACATTGATCCCTGTATTCAAACAATAACAGTTCAGACGTTTTTACAATCGACATTTTTGTTAACATTTATTCACCATAGATAATGCAGCACATCAGCTGCGGTGACAACATATTTAATCCATTGACTTCCGTACCCTATCCGCCAAGTGCAAAAACTTAACCCTTTGACTCCCTCACTCTATCCACCAGCTTCCTGCCGGAGGATAGGATGAGGGAGTCAAAGAGTTAAGTTTCTGTGTTGCTAGCATGGTTGACAATGCGGGACGCTGGTGGACAGGGTCCGGGGGGTGAAAGGGTTAAACAATGTGTGTAGCATGGTTGACAATGCGGGACGCTCGTGGACAGGGTCCGGGAGTCAAAGGGTTAAACAATGTGTGTAGCGTGGTTGACAATGCGGGACGCTGGTTGACAGGGTCTGGGAGTCAAAGGGTTAAACAATGTGTGTAGCATGGTTGACAATGCGGGACGCTGGTGGACAGGGTCTGGGAGTCAAAGGGTTAAACAATGTGTGTAGCATGGTTGACAATGCGGGACGCTGGTGGACAGGGTCTGGGAGTCAAAGGGTTAAACAATGTGTGTAGCATGGTTGACAATGCGGGACGCTGGTGGACAGGGTCTGGGAGTCAAAGGGTTAAACAATGTGTGTAGCATGGTTGACAATGCAGGACGCTGGTGGACAGGGTCCGGGGGTCAAAGGGTTAAACAATGTGTGTAGCATGGTTGACAATGCGGGACGCTGGTTGACAGGGTCCGGGGTCAAAGGGTTAAACAAGGTCTACTGCACACACCTCTGAATTACTTAAAAGATTAAAGAAGACAAGGTGAAAAAACAAACATAACAGCTCTATTCATACCGGCTGAAGATAATTGCATTACACACTTGTCTAAACTTTTAACTTACCCCCACCTACTTGAGTGTATAAAGGGCATAACACAGGATTATCCATCTTCACAAACCGCGACAATGACAAACTTCGAAACACAGGATTTTGAAGTGTTTGGATAGAATCATGGAAATCTATTCACGCTTTTAACATAACATATCATTTATTCACACTGTGTTTATGTTTGTTGAGTTTTTTTTGTTTGTTTGTTTGTTTGTTTGTTTGTTGTTGTTGTTGTTGTTTG
>JAPXFY010001628.1:10000-17500 GCA_030674185.1 Monoplex corrugatus | reverse complement strand
CGGAGATAGAGAGAGAGAGGGAGAGAGAGAAAGAGAGAGAGAGGGGAGAGAGAGAGAAGAGAAACACAGACAGAGAGAGAGAGAGAGAGGGAGAGAGAGTGAGAGAGAAACACAGACATAGAAAGAGAGAGGGAGAGAGAGAGAGAGAGAGAGAAACACAAACATAGAAAAACAGAGAGAAACACACACACACACACACACACACACACACACACACACACACACACACACACACACACACACACACACACACACACACACACAAAAACGCCCGGTCGCTGAAAACACAAGGCTGGAAAATTCCGAGCGCTCGAGTAAACTTTTGACACTTCTTCCAAACAAAAAAACAAAACAAAACAAAAACAAAAACAAAACCAAAACAAAACAAAACACAACATACCCCTGGTGCGCTTTTTTTCGCCTTAACACACACACACAATGACTGAATTTCCGAAACACCAGGGTGGAAGGTGAAGACGCATGCACATGAACGTAATCTGAACGATAACAACAGATCTGGAAGCAAGCCAGACCCCCCAAGAACGGTCAGAGAATCTGATGGTCTGTCCTGGTCCTGGTCAAAGACTTTGGACTTGAGGACAGGTGGACCTACCTACAAATAAAACAAAACAAAACAAAAAGAAAAAAACAAAACAAAAGAAAAACAAAACAAAACAAAACAACCCAATACAAAACAAAACAAACACAAAACAAAACAAAATGAAAACCAAACAAAACCAAACAAAACGAAACACAAACAAACAAAAACAAACAAAACAAAACACAAAACAACAAAAAACAAAACAAAAACGCACAAAACAAAACAAAAAACAAAAAACAAAATAACAAAAACAAAACAAAACAAAACCTCAACAACAACAAAATGAAACAAAACAAAAACAAACCAAAACAACAACAAACCAAACCAAACAAAAACAAGACAAAAACAAACCAAACCAAACAAAAACAAACAAAAACAACAACAACAAAAACAACAACAAACCAAACAAACCAAATAAACACAAAAACAAACAAAACAAACCAAACCAAATCAAATAAAAACAAACAAAAACAAACCAAACCAAATCAAATAAAAACAAACAAAACAACAACAAACCAAACCAAATCAAATAAAAACAAAACAACACAACAAACCAAACCAAATCAAATAAAAACAAACAAAACAACAAACAAACCAAATCAAATAAAAACAAACAACAACAACAAACCAAACCAAATAAAAACAAAAACAACAAAAACAAACCAAACCAAACCAAATAAAAACAACCAAAAACAAACCAAACCAAATAAAAACAACACAAAAACAAAACCAAACCAAATAAAAACAACACAAAAACAAACAAACCAAACCAAATAAAAACAACACAAAAACAAAACCAAACCCAAATAAAAACAAACAAAAACAAAACAAACCAAACCAAATAAAACAACACAAAACAAACCAAACCAAATAAAAACAAAAACAACACAAAAACAAACAAACAAACCAAATAAAAACAACACAAAAACAAACCAAACCAAATAAAAACAACACAAAAGACAAACCAAACCAAATAAAAACAAAACACAAACACAAAAACAAACCAAACCAAATAAAAACAACACAAAAACAAACCAAACCAAATAAAAACAACACAAAAACAAACCAAACCAAACCAAATAAAAACAACACAAAAACAACAAACCAAACCAAATAAAAACAACACAAAAACAAACCAAACCAAATAAAAACAAAACAAACACAAAACAAACCAAACCAACCAAATAAAAACAACACAAAAACAAACCAAACCAAATAAAAACAACACAAAACAAACCAAACCAAATAAAACAAAACAACACAAAAACAAAACAAACCAAACCAAATAAAAACAACACAAAACAAACCAAACCAAACAAAAAAAAAACACAAAACAAACCAAACCAAATAAAAACAACACAAAAACAAAACAAACCAAACCAAATAAAAACAACACAAAAACAAACCAAACCAAATAAAAACAACACAAAAACAAACAACCAAACCAAATAAAAACAACACAAAAACAAAACAAACCAAACCAAATAAAAACAACACAAAACAAAACAAACCAAACCAAATAAAAACAACACAAAAACAAACCAAACCAAATAAAAACAACACAAAACAACAAACCAAACCAAATAAAAACAACACAAAAACAAAACAAACCAAACCAAATAAAAACAACACAAAAACAAACCAAACCAAATAAAAACAACACAAAAACAAACCAAACCAAATAAAAACAACACAAAAACAAAACAAACCAAACCAAATAAAAACAACACAAAAACAAACCAAACCAAATAAAAACAACACAAAAACAAACCAAACCAAATAAAAACAACACAAAAACAAACCAAACCAAACCAAATAAAAACAACACAAAAACAAACCAAACCAAACCAAATAAAAACAACACAAAAACAAACCAAACCAAACCAAATAAAAACAACACAAAAACAAACCAAACCAAACCAAATAAAAACAACACAAAAACAAACCAAACCAAACCAAATAAAAACAACACAAAAACAAACCAAACCAAACCAAATAAAAACAACACAAAAACAAACCAAACCAACCAAATAAAAACAACACAAAAACAAACCAAACCAAATAAAAACAACACAAAAACAAACCAAACCAAATAAAAACAACCACAAAAACAAAACAAACCAAACCAAATAAAAACAACACAAAAACAAACCAAACCAAATAAAAACAACACAAAAACAAACACCAAACCAAATAAAAACAACACAAAAACAAAACAAACCAAACCAAATAAAAACAACACAAAAACAAAACAAACCAAACCAAATAAAAACAACACAAAAACAAAACAAACCAAACCAAATAAAAACAACACAAAAACAAAACAAACCAAACCAAATAAAAACAACACAAAAACAAAACAAACCAAACCAAATAAAAACAACACAAAAACAAACAAACCAAACCAAATAAAAACAACACAAAAACAAAACAAACCAAACCAAATAAAAACAACACAAAAACAAAACAAACCAAACCAAATAAAAACAACACAAAAACAAACCAAACCAAATAAAAACAACACAAAAACAAAACAAACCAAACCAAATAAAAACAACACAAAAACAAAACAAACCAAACCAAATAAAAACAACACAAAAACAAAACAAACCAAACCAAATAAAAACAACACAAAAACAAAACAAACCAAACCAAATAAAAACAACACAAAAACAAAACAAACCAAACCAAATAAAAACAACACAAAAACAAAACAAACCAAACCAAATAAAAACAACACAAAAACAACAACAAACCAAACCAAATAAAAACAACACAAAAACAAACCAAACCAAATCAAATAAAAACAACACAAAACCAAACCAAACCAAACAAAAGAACAAAAACAAGCAAAAACAAACAAAACAAGACAAAACAAAAACAATACAACAAAACAAAACAAAAAACAACAAAAACAAAACAAAACAAAAACAACAAAAACAAAACAAACCAACAAACCAAACAAAGACAAAACAAAACAAAAAAAAAACCAGCCCCGTTTTGACAAGATACCACGGCACACAGGCTTCTCGTCAACACGTAGGTTTTTATTCATAACAACAGAAAATTGTTTATCAACCCAAATTTGGATATATATCGCAATGTCCGTCTGTTTGGCTCGTGACACAGAGACGTGCATCCCTTTCTACGGCTACTCAAAATATAACGCAAATCTATCATGATTAAAGCGTCGAAAAATCAATGAATAGTGAAAGCAAAAGGCAGGAAGGTTACAGCACAGATAAGACATGGCCTCCTTCAGGCCCTAAAAGCCTGTGGGAATTGTGTCGCTGGGTAAGCATGTAAAAGTCTTAAGGGGGAGGACCTACCCAGATTTGGGTACCAAGATCGTGATGTTCAGTGTTTCAGTTCTAATTAACCAATCACCATGATATTTGGCAAGAAGATACCTCAGACAGTATTCTTTGGATTGAATATCTTTGTTGGGGGCCTGTGAGTTACGAAAAGTTGACAAAAATTAATGAATTAAAATAATTGATTTTTCGCGAGATTGTATACATCAGACATAATATGTTCAAAAGTTTTCATCCGATTTCCTTGATATTTGGCACACATATAGCAGGGACAGGTGCCTATAGCCGGTAGTAGAATCGTGTAGTTCTGCATGAAAGACAATTTTTTATCAAAAGTTGTATTTCAATTTTTTTATTGAAATTATTCTAAAAATTGATGTGATGGTTGTACAGAAAGTAATGACAGTAGAGCTAAGATTTTACTACATGCCATACATACTGTACAGATGTGTTTGCTCACTAAATATAAAATTCCTAACATGAATTTATACATAGTTTATAAATGTCACAGTATGTACTATATTTTTTTCATTTTCGCGAGAACATTTTTTAATTAATTAATTTTTGTCAACTTTTCATAACTCACAGACCCCAACAAAGATATTCAATTTAAAGAATACTGTCTGAGGTATCTTCTTGCCAAATGTCATGGTGATTGGTTAATTACATCTGAAACACTGAACATCACAATCTTGGTACCCAAATCTGGGTAGGTCTGCCCCCTAAAATTTCATCAATTTCTTCCTGTTACCAAAGTTTTTCATCACATGACTAGCCTCCTTGTCATTCCGGCCTTTGAAATGGGTACAGCGCAGCAGAAAGACGGGGGAGACAGACGGAGGGAGGGAGAGTGACAGAAGAGAGACAGACAAACAAATGAAAGGAGGCAGAGTGACAGAAAAAAGGCAGACAGACAGACAGACATAGTACCAGAAGAAAAAAAGACAAGACAGAGAAAGACAAGGCAAGAAGAGAGACAAGACAGGCAGGCAGACAGACAGATAGACAGAGAGCCAGACAGACAAGCAGACAGACAGAGAGACAGAGACAGAGACAGATAGACAGACAGAGACAGATAGACAGAGATCCAGACAGACAGAGACAGATAGACAGAGACAGATAGACAGAGATCCAGACAGACAGAGACAGATAGACAGAGATCCAGACAGACAGAGACAGAGAGATAGACAGACACAGTCAGACAGACACAGAGAGAGACAGACAGACAAGCAGACAAAGAGACAGAGAGAGAAAGTGAGAGACATACAGACAAGCAGAGACAGAGACAGAAAGAAAGAAGACAGACGAACAGACAGAGACACAGACAGACAAACAGACAGAGACAGAGATAGGGGAGGGGAAAGAAAGAGAAAGAGAAGAAGAGACAGAACACTACAAAGCAGAACACCCATAACCGCTACATTCGACTCTACACGCAGACAGACCTTATAAACACTACACGAAATCCGTGCCTGGGTAGTCAGCTTATCTGATCAACACACTATCACTTCCCGAAAGTCACAGAGATACGACAGGCGCGATTGTCGAGTGCCTGAACGACAAACCTTCAAATCCGAAGGTCCTAGGTTCAAGTCCCAAGTTCCTATTACTTATAGCCCAGCCGACTACTAGAGCAGCATCAGGGCTAACACCACCACGTCAAAAACGACAATCAAGATAAGATCCTGGGTTTGATCCGCCCAGATACATCCATCCACCTTGTGGAGATTTTCCGATTTCGTAAAAGGGTAGATTTTTTTTTTTCTTCCGATCTCACAGGTCAACATGTATGGCAGACTTGCCAGTGCCTGAATCCTTTACGTGTGTATGCACCAGTTTATTATTATAGTATTATTTTTCACAGGCTTACAACACTAACAACCTGTTTTGATCCAGATGGTTAGTGTCGTATGCCTGTTTCCCACAAAAATAAAGTTAATTCAACTTCTCTCCACACACACAAAAAATGAACAAGTAAAGAAAAATTTAGCACTATGTTTGTACAAATCTCTCAAAAAGGTAAAAGATATTTCATAGGTATCCATATATTTATGTATCTATATGTTTGTATCTTAGTTGTACGTTGTTTGTATGTGACTGTGTTGGTTGTTCTGATGAGTAATGTCTACCAAATTTTGTCAAACTTCTGTTGAATTTTTGCTTTCATTTCACTCTTCTTCATGAGGGGCAATGGCCGAAATGATTAAATATTTTGAAGTCTGAAGACACTAACACCAATACCTCATTCCTGTTCCGTTAACATTTTCCCAGTTCCACAGGCATACGAAACTAATAACAATACCTCATTCCTGTTCCGTTAACATTTTCCCAATTTCACAGGCATACGAAGATACAAACAATACCTCATTCCTGTTCCGTTAACATTTTCCCAGTTCCACAGGCATACGAAACTAATAACAATACCTCATTCCTGTTCTGTTAACATTTTCCCAATTTCACAGGCATACGACGATACAAACAATACCTCATTCCTGTTCCGTTAACATTTTCCCAATTTCACAGGCATACGAAAACACAACAGTGCCTCATTCCTGTTCTGTTAACATTTTCCCAGTTTCACAGGCATACGACACTAACATCAATACCTCATTCCTGTTCCGTTAATATTTTCCCAGTTTCACAGGCATACAACACTAACAACATTACCTCATTCCTGTTCCGTTAACATTTTCCCAGTTTCACAGGCATACGACACTAACATCAATACCTCATTCCTGTTCCGTTAACATTTTCCCAGTTTCACAGGCATACGACACTAACATCAATACCTCATTCCTGTTCCGTTAACATTTTCCCAGTTTCACAGGCATACGACACTAACATCAATACCTGATTCCTGTTCTGTTAACATTTTCCCAGTTTCACAGGCATACGACACTAACATGAATACCTGATTCCTGTTCTGTTAACATTTTCCCAGTTTCACAGGCATACGATACTGACAACCTGTTTTAATCCAGATTGTTAATGCCGTATGCTTGTTTCCCATAAGAATAAAGTTAATTCAACTTCTCTCGACATAAAAAAAATGAACAAGTAATGAGAAATTTATCATCATTTTTTGTACAGATCTTTCGAACAAGTAATGAGAAATTTAGCATTATTTTGGTACGAATCTTTCGAACAAGTAATGAAAAATTTAGCATTATTTTTTGTACGAATCTTTCAAAAGAGCAAAAAAATATTTCATAGACATTCACTTATTCGTGCATTTATATGTTTGTATCTTTGTTGTACGTTGTTTGTATGTGACTGTGTTGGTTGTTCTGATGAGTACTGTCTACCAAATTTTGTCAAACTTCTGTTGAATTTTTGCTTTCATTTCACTCTTCTTCATGAGGGGCAATGGCCGAAATGATTAAATATTTTGAAGTCTGAAGACACTAACAACAATACCTCATTCCTGTTCCGTTAACATTTTCCCAGTTTCACAGGCATACGACACTAACATCAATACCTCATTCCTGTTCCGTTAACATTTTCCCAGTTTCACAGGCATACAACACTAACACCAATACCTCATTCCTGTTCCGTTAACATTTTCCCAATTTAACAGGCATACGA
>JAPXFY010000163.1:60000-84824 GCA_030674185.1 Monoplex corrugatus | reverse complement strand
AAACTGACAGACCAAAGGCAGCAAACAACCAACTGACAACAACAACAAAAAGAAAGAACACACACAAAACACACAACACACACACACACACACAAAACACACACAACCAAACACACAAACACACACACGCGCGCGTGTGCCAAAGAATCAGAACATGTGTTTAATAAAACTAAACAAGGCGCAAATATTCAGCCAACTGACCTCTATCAAGCATACACAAAATACAACAAAGAATAAATGCACACGTTTAGCACACAAAAAAAACAACAACAACAATCACACCAGACAACTTCCCAAACATATTGCCAGGCAGGAGAAAATGGCAGATGCCGGACGCATTGTTTGGGAAATTGTCTATTGTTTCTTTTTGGGGGAAAATTGTCTATTGTTTCTTTTTGGGGGAAATTGTCTATTGTTTCATTGTGTGTTAATGTTGCACATTTATTCTTTGCAGTCTTTTCTATACATTGACAAAGGCCAGCTGGCTGAAAATTCACACCTGTCTGTGTAGATAAACCAAACACATGTTCTAATTCTATTTTTTGTATTTTTCTGGTTCGTATTTTCATGGTGACTGTCATTTCAGAAACCATACTAACAATCACACGTGAAGTTTTTACAAACAGGACATGGGAATAGATAAAGGTGACTCACCATTTCTCCCAACTAAAACATGAAAAGTCTTTGCTATGATGATCACCATACATACATTTGAAAAGAACACACACCTGTAAGTGTTTTCCCCTACCCATTCTCTTAATTTTCAATTATACAAAGTTGTTATTAAAGCCATTATGTTATTAAAGCCAGGCAGTAACAACTCTTTTCACAAACATACTTCAAAAAAAGTAACCGTTTATACACGAACTGGTAAACTCTACTGCACAAGCATTTGAAATTTTCTAGACAGAAGTAAACATAACAATAAAAAGATGACCATGCTTGCTGATCAACAAAATGCAGAAATTATAATACACCAAAAGCCCTTCCCCAAATGCTACAACATAATCTATCTGCAACCTTTTAAACAAAGACAGAACTGTAAACTACCATATTTCATTTAAATGTTGTATTCTAACCAAATAATGATAACTGCATACATGAAGCACTTGTAGTAATAAACTGAGGTCTGTCTTTTGTTTCACTTTTAATATGCCCCTGATTGCGCAGCTTCACTTAATGAAATGTTCATTTATCCAGTTATCTGCTTACACATATAAATTTCTCAAAACAGCCAACACCATAATAAAATGGATTTTAACTGTGAAGCCCCCCCATCACAAGACAGTGATCAAAGAAATGCTTCTAATTAAATTCTTCCTCTGTGACAGAGAGCACAGTATTTTTTTAACATTATTCTGGAATCACAACTAAACGCTAAGATTGAATTGTTTTCACATACCCTCGAAAACCTGTGCAGGTTTCAACAACACTGCAACAGCAATTTCCTTAAAGACAAGCTTCATTCATTTGTCCAATTTTAGTCTGTTCAAGTTTAACCACAACACAAGGAAAATTGCTTATTTATAACAGATCTTTTCAGAAGAAAATAAACACTACTCGCACCCTAAGTTGGCTAACGGGAAAGGGGCGGTGACGCACGCTTCAATGACGCAACACAACGAGTCAAGCGATACTGCCCCAGGACCCCACTTCTTTGAAAGACCTTTTAAGAAGACAGTAGTGTCCTTGTCACGGCCGCGTGATTGGGAAGAGCAACACTAACCATTGAGCACGGTGCATGTGGACAAAAGAAGACTCCAACCTCTACCCGCCCCGTCTTCTTACGGGTGGCGGCGAGGCCAGGCATGAACGGTAGGCAATTAAACCAGGGCCAATCACGTCCGGGGGTGGCTGCCTGGCCGCTCGTGTCACCGTGACCATCATGTGTAAACAGTGCTTCTCACCCATACCCGTCCCTCCCCTGTGCTCACACACAACAATGGGCAAGCGTAGTTGATTGCAGGTAGGGTACGACTGACGGCACGTCACAGGGGCATAATGTCACGGCTAGGTCGTAGATATCACCCGCCCTCGCCAGATCTCTCTCTTTCTGTGTGTATATGCCTTTGTGCGTGTGTGGTGTGTGTGTGTGGTGTGTGTGTGTGTGTGTGTGTGTGTGTGTTTTGTGTGTGTGGACTTGGACAGGCTGCCAAGTATACGAGGTACAAAGTCGGATTAGAGTCAAGCTCAACAGGGTCTTCTTTCCCCGCTGATTCCGCCAAGCCCGTTCCCTTGGCTGTGGTTTCGCTAGATAGTAGATAGGGACAGTGGGAATCTCGTTAATCCATTCATGCGCGTCACTAATTAGATGACGAGGCATTTGGCTAATTAGCTTGGAGGAAGATCAAAACTTCCTCGTTCCCCGTCTTTCAGCCCCGGGTGGGCAGTCTCGTTTTCGTGACACGCTGGACTACCTATCTTCGCTGTGAGAGAGACACAAAAGGTGTAGCGAGTACTATCTTTAGGCGGCCCGCGTAAAGGACATATCCATGAAAATTTGGAGGAGACGAATCGTCCCCCCCAGGGCTCTAAGAGACAGTGCTTTGGCACCAGCCTTTCGGCTGATGTTCATTTGCCTCAGGAGCCAGTCGTTGCTCTTGCACCAGCCCCCTCTTGCTCCGACGGGCAATCCTTCTATGAGGACTTTTGGTGCCTTCACGTCGGGCAAGTATCGGTCAATTAGGGCCGGTGCAAGGCATTGGTACTTGGTTGCCTTGGCCCGTCTGGCTTTCGCCAGGTCCTCTTTGCTGCCATCCCATACGACGGTGGGGTCAACTAGGATGGCAGTGTCCCTTCGGACCAAGACAAGATCTGGTCTGAGGGCGGAGCCGTCAACTATGAAGGTAGGCTCCCAGTGGACCTTCCAGCCTACTCCTGCCGCCTTTTTCGCGAGGACAGAACACACCGATTCATGGCGTTTAATTCTCGCTTTTTTTCACCACCGCACACGCTCCAGAAATATGTCCAACCGTCTCTGTGGTTTGACCACATCGACGGCACGTAGCGGTCAGGCCAGGAGTAAACCTGGCCATGACTTCCCTTGTTGGGTACGTACTGGTTCGGAGCTGTAATGCGGCGGTGAACTCGCCACTCGTGTATGTCCTGCCCTTCAGCCAGTGGTTGGCAGCAGGATGGTAGGCCCAGTTGACGACTCCCTTCCCCTGCACTGGCTGTTGGGCCCATTCTTTGTGGTGGGTATTCGCTCTGGCAGGGGAAGTCACGGTCAACGACTCTTGAGGGATCCCAAGGGCCTCCACTAAACGGACGATGTATTCATCAGTGGAGTCCACCATGCCCTTTAGGATCTTATCCTCACACCTCGGGACATGAGTCACTAGCTCGATCAGCCCTAGACCCCCTCTTCGCAGTGGTGTGTAGAACAGATGATTCGTTGTTTGCTCTGGGAGGTGCAAGCAAAGCTTAACCTCCCTGCGGACCAACGAATCCAGCTCACACATATGCGTTTTTGGAGCTTCGGTGTTGATCAGGGCTGAGGCGAGTCTCGGAAGCACGGTGTCCCGCCAGATTTCCAATCTTTGTTCTGGCTTAAGCGGTGCCTTCCGGATTCTTTCGCCCCATACCCTGATCTGATCCACCAGTTCAGGACGCTCCAGGCCAATCCAGGGACCGAACTGCTTACCGAGGTATGTCGTTTTCTGGTCGGGCGCAACCCATGGGACTGGTTGCTCATTGGCCAGAAAGGGGTCATCATCATTGACCGTGAAAGTTTTGCCCGTGGATTTCACAAGAAAGGCGCAGCTTTTTGTTCACGTTCAATTGCAGTCCGACCGCGTCGCAGAAGCGGGACACAAGTCTCAGATTCCGACGCATCCCATCTTGCGTTCGACTGAGCACTGCTGTGTCATCCGCGTATCCCATGGCCACGACTGGTGTTCCTCGTCCTGCTTTCCAAGCTACGCCTTCTTCCTCCAATAGGCAGAAGAGAGGGTCCATCGCTATGTCAAAGAGGACAGGCGAAAGTGGGTCACCTTGCTTGACTCCACTCCGTATCTGTATGGGACCCGTCACACCCCCTCTGACTGTGAATCGAGTCGTTGCACCTTCGTACAAATCCTCGATCACCCCACAGAGGTGCTGCGTGATCCCAAACCTCTCCATACCTTTCCGGACCAGGTCATGTGAAACAGTGTCAAAAGCTTTGGCCAAGTCCAGAAAGGCAACCGCTAATGTACCCTTCTTCTTTTTGGCCTCTCTGATGATCCGCTTGAGGAGGATGGTGTTCTCACTCACCCCAGGGGCTGGGATGAACCCTCTCTGAATCGGGTTCAGGGGTACGGCATCAGAGAGACGCTTTGCCAAAATTTTGGCATAAAGGCGTGTGAGGACGCTGCCGATTGTTAGCGGTCGCCAGTTCCCTATGTCATCCAGCCCCTGCTTCTTTTTAGGAAGCAGGATGCTGCGGGCCTCCTTTAGGTATGGCGGAATCTTTTTGGTCATGTACCAGATGTTAAATACAATCGACAGGAGGATCCCGTCCCCACACTTTGCCTTTATTCGATGGGCCGCTACCCCATCTGGACCAGCTGCCGTCATTGCTTTGGTGTCCTTTAAAGCTTTAATGACCTCTTTTGATGTTATTGGCTGGCCCAAGACGTCACGCCCTTCGTCTGTGACTCCCCGCCGGGGCGGTGGAAAGATGTTCAATTCCACTCCGGGAGACTGCCTCTCAAACCTTTCTTTGTAGGCCTGCTCTACCTTTGCCGGGGGGATGTCACATCCGGCCGTATGTTGGTCATCGAGGACGGTTCGGATGGCATTGCGTCTGTTCGACTGCCAACTTTGCTGCAAGGCGCGGTACTTGTTGGCTTTCTGGTTCGCCCTCTTGCTCCACTTCTTGGATCTCCGGGGTTTCCCACGACGGAGCCTCTCGCGTTCGGCCCCGTGTTCGCTCCCGGAGGGTTCTTTCTGCAGAGCAGCGGAGAGTTCACTCAGTATGTCGAGCATAGCTCCGTCATCATCCTCGCCATCCTCTACCTTCCTCAAAATGTCCATAGCCTTGCTACGGGTCGGGTCACTCAACATCGCTTCAGTGTACAGATGTGAGACTGGGTCTTCATGCCAACTTTGGGTTGCACGCTCAGTGTAGAGTAGAGCCTGGTGGGACTTGGAGGTTCAATTGTGCCTTCTGAGCGAGTGCAGGAACCGGAGATCTTCTGGTATGCCTTCGATCTCTTTCTGTCAGAGATCTGTTTGACAGTGAAGGCATATCCAATCTGCTCCATTCTCACCCGCACTCGCTCCAGGTGTCCTCTTCCCTGTCCGGTCTCCTTCAGTATCAGGGCCAGGGCTCTAGAAGAGTCTTCATTCCAGAGTGGTGTTTTCCCTACCGCTCTGGCAGTCCTCTTCTTCTCCTTCTCTACCACAGGAGCGGCAATGCGCTTTGCGTTCGCCAGACACGGGTGCCTATGGCGAATATGCTGCCCCAAACCAATCTTTGTCGTAAATGTCATTGGGCATGACTCACATTGATGGGGATGCGAGTCGGGCATTGGCATGCAAATGTGCCCCCTGCACTTTCCTGCATGAACCTCCACACCATGCAGGTTCCCTCCGCGCCCACATCTGCGACACCTGAAAATGAGCTCTATGCCCTTGTGCTGGTGACGAAAGTGGCCAGCTAACTTGCGTAGCGTTGCGAATTCCCTTTTGTTGCATAATTCGCACATCCAGGCCGTGGACGGTATGAGGATGGAGAAGCCACCCTCTCTTTCTTCGAGGTCGATCTTATTGACCTCTACTGTTTCATCAATGGTGGCCTCTCCGACGTCTTCATGTAGTCTGGTCTGTCGACCAAGATAGTCTTTCCACCCACCCTTCTTGGAATAGCACAGGGTGGGTAGACAAGGTGGATATGTCCCGTCCGCAGGCCGATAACGCGAAACCAGGGAACGGGACTCCATAGGTCCATGAGTCAGGGTTGTCCTTGGCCCAAGTCCGTGGTACACGGGATCGTCGCGCCATTGCTCCTCCGTGCACCTAATGGGAGAGGTCCTGGGCGGGTGCCGTCCATGCTCCCATACCCTACTCCCATAGCAGTTTACCGAGTTGCCAGCTCTGTAGAAAAATCGACAAACTTCTCCATGATTTATATGGCGGACCTGTTCGCTGTCTTCTCCGACCGAGTATAGCCCATATCTAACTGCGGTTCCCCGCAGCCAGTATGGATCTTATCAGAGACGCTCATGGTACTCCACAGGTCCGGGTACTCTGTTCCGTCATGGAGGGGACGGACAACCCCGCACCCAACCCAGCACTCCGTATAGAACAGGGAAAACCACGTGAAGGTCGCTGAGCTGGGGACTTAGTGCTGGAGAGGCCATTTTCAGTGTGCTCTCAGGCTTGGCCTAAGGCACCTGCGGCGATCACAGCACCCTATGGGTTGAGAGGCTACGGACAGAACGGTTTAGACACGTATTTCCTTGTATTGCGCATTCTACCCACTTACGAGAGAGTCATAGTTACTCCCGCCGTTTACCCGCGCTTGATTGAATTTCTTCACTTTGACATTCAGAGCACTGGGCAGAAATCACATTGCGTCAACACCGAGTGATGGCCATCGCAATGCTTTGTTTTAATTAGACAGTCGGATTCCCCTGGTCCGTACCAGTTCTGAGTTGACTGTTAAATGCCAGCCGACGTGAACGGCCGAAGCCGCCACCTAGCTGAGGCGGTCCACAAAAATGCCGTTTTAACAACCCGTGGTTTTGGTTGGCCACCGTACACCACTGGCACTACGTAGTACTATGTATGTATGTAGTAGCGCGAAGGGAAGGACGCCGACGAGTGCGGTCCTTAGGGCGTGACGCCACGCGCACATCTCATTCACCCAGCCGCTTACGCCGGGAAGGTCGTAGATATCACTGGGCAGCACAGTACCAATTGATTTCTCGCCAACAAATTGTTTCTTTTAAGAAGAAAATAAACACTACTCCCACCCTAACTTGGCTAACGGGAAAGGGACGGTGACGCACGCTTCAATGACGCAACACAACGAGTCAAGCGATACTGCCACAGGACCCCACTTCTTTCAAAGAGCTCTTAAGAAGTCTGGTCACGCCACGTGATTGGGAAGATCAACACTAACCATCCAGCACGGTGCAGGTGGACAAAACAAGACACCAACCTCTACCCGCCCCGTCTTCTTACAGGCTGGCGACCAGGCCAGGCCTGAACGGAAGGCAATTAAACCAGGGCCAATCACATCACCGGGGGCGACTGCCCGCCGCTCGTGTCACCGTGTCAAGCAGGCAGGCCTGACCACCATGTGTAAACAGTGCTTCTCACCCGTACCCCGCCCCTCCCCTGTGCTCACACACAACAATGGGCAAGCGTGCTTGGCTGTAGTAGGCTACGACTGACGGCAAATCACAGGGGCAGCATGTCACGGGTACGTCATAGATATCACCCGCTCTCTCTCTTTCTGTGTATATGTGTTTGTGTGTGTGTGTCTTTGTGTGTCTCCACTTGGACACGGTGCCAAGTATACCACTTACTGGCACTGGACATGTAACAAGCTACACAAGTCACTGGCAACGGCCACGCAAGCACGCACACCCACGCGCCATCCTATCTACCCTCATGCTGTACTTTACGACTCAACCAACCATCATCAAGCAGAGCCACACAACAACAACAACAAACAACAACAATCACCCACTGCCTGCCTGCTCCATGTGTGTGGGCGGCACAGTAGCAATTGATTGTCCTCAAAGAACACACACACACAAAATATATATACAATGGAAATTAATAAAACATGTATATAATGGACATAAATATCTCTTCTCTCTCTCACTCTCTCTCTACTACACACACACCACACACACACACACACACAACATATATATATATATATATATATATATATATATATACAGATATGTAATGAAATTACTGCTTAACTATGTATTGTTTCTCTTTCACTCAAATATCTTCAACTGCAACATTTTCAAGACATATTTCCCAAACCACCACTCATCCATCACCTTCCAAACGGACAAAACCTTCAAACATCTGCTGCTGCGTGTCACATCCCTTTTTGTAGTTTTAAAAAAAAAATTTCACTCAAATATCTTCAAGTGCAACAGTTACAAGACATTTCCCAAACCACCACTCATCCATCACCTTCCAAACGGACAAAACCTTCAAACATCTGCTGCGTGTCACATCCCTTTTTATAGTTATAGTTCAATGCTCTGTCATTTTAGTGTCCACTTCTCTTTCACTTGACAAGACGACCTGGGCTGCTGGAAACGTCGTCGTCTGTACGCCAAAGGATCATGTAGAAACAAGGTCTTTTTTCATGTTTGCTTTTATCCTGTATCTTTTACCTCTGTGTATTAGAGCTCTCCTGTCTGTATCTTTTTGTGGTGTGTGCGGTGTGTGTGTGTGTGTGTGTGGTCTGCAATCGATCGCAATCACATTAATTGCCACTCATTGCCTTGTGCACAGTGCTCGCTCACTCCCTCCATCCCTACCTTCCTCACCTGCAGATCCCATCCATGGCTTTCTTCTGCTCTTACCATCACTCCCGTCTTGGCGCTGTCATCAGCAGCATCCACCCTCGTTCGCAGTCAGCACCTCGGCCGGCGCAGGCATTGGCGGGTAAGTACCTGTCCTCCATCCCTGTGCAAACAGTGCATTACAGTGCTCATTCAACAGTGGCTTGTGCTTTTGTACCATTTCCTGTTAACCACCGACCCTACGTCCTTTGCATCAGGCTAACCGTCTGACGTAACGCGGTCTTCCCCTGCCTCCCATCTGAACAGCATCCAACAGACAAAGCCACCAATGCTGGGTTGGCACTAGTCCAAGGGAAGCGACTCCCTGGCAATGGTCTTGGTGAGCTCCCTGTCTTTCTGTCTCCATTGCCGTAGGCTTCCTTTCTGTTCTCCACTGTACTTGTTGTTTTTGTTGTTTTTTATTTAGTCCTTCCTTTCTGTCTTTATTTCGGGTTGGGTAAGGAGGGGGGTTGGGGAGGGGGTTGGGCTTGTCTGTACCAATGGTGATACAGTCCTGTACAAGCGCAGCGTGGCAGCAGGGCACATGTGTGTGCTGCCGCTCCCAGCGCTGCCACTGTCGGAAGGATGTAAATCATGACACACCCCGGTAACATCTTTGGCGTGACTCTCACCTTCCCCTTCCGGGACCCGCACACCTCCTACGCTGAATGTCGCACCTTTCAAGGGAGCGCACAACTGCCAAGTTTGGTGCAGATCCCTTCAGGAGACGCCAAGATACAGCTGTCCCAAATATGCCGTTTTAACAACCCCGTGGTTTTGGTTAGCCACCGTACACCACTGGGACTACGTAGTACGTATGTATGTATGTAGTAGTGCGAATGGAACGACGCCGACGAGAGCGTTCCTTAGGGCGTGACACCAAGAGGACATCTCAGTCATCCAGTCGCTTTCGCCGGGAAGGTCGTAGATAATCACTGGGCGGCACAGCACCAATAGATTGTCCGCCAACAAATTTCCTTTTCAGAAGAAAATAAACACTAGTCCCACTCTAACTTGGTTAACGGGAAAGGGGCTGTGACGCACGCGTCAGTGACGCAACGCAACGAGTCGAGCGGTAGTGCCCCAGGAGCCCACTTCTTTGAAAGACCTCTTAAGAAGCCAGTAGTGACCTGGTCACGGCCTCGTGATCGGGAAGAGCAACACTAACCATCCAGCACGGCGCAGGTGGACAAAAGAACACTCCAACCTCTACCCGCGCCGTCTTCTTATAGGGTGGCGGCCAGGCCAGGCCTCAACGGTAGGCAATTAAACCTGGGCCAATCACGTCAAAGGGGGCGGCTGCCCGGACGGTCGTGTCACCGTGTCAAGCAGCCATGCGTGACCAGGATGTGTATACAGTGCTTCTCAGCCGAAGCCGCTCCTTCCGCTATGGTCACACACAACACTCGGCGCGCGTGGTTGGCTGCATGCTGAGGTCACGTCACGGGCATGATGTCACGGTTAGGTCGTAGATATCACCCGCTCAAGACGGCTGTTTTTCTGTGTCTGACAGTGTGAGTGTGAGTGTGAGTGAGAGTGAGTGTGAGTGTGAGTGAGTGTGAGTTTGACTGTGAGTCTGAGTCTGAGTCTGAGTCTGAGTCTGAGTCTGAGTCTGTGTCTGAGTGTGTGAGTCTGAGTCTGAGTCTGTGTCTGAGTCTGAGTGTGTGTGTGTGTGTGTGTTTGTGTGTGTGTGTGTGTGTGCGTGTGTGTGTGTGTGTGTGTGTGTGTGTGTGTGTGTGTGTATGTGTGTGTATATGTGTGTGTGTGTGTGTGTTGACTTGGACAGGCTGCCAAGCATACCAGTTACGGCACTGAACATCTAACAGGCTACACAAGTCACTGGCAACGGCCAGGTAAGCATGCACACCCACGCCCCCTCCTATCTACCCTCATGCTGCACTTCACCACTCAACCAACTATTATCAACAAGCACAGCCACACAACAACAACAACAAACAACAACAATCACCCACTGCCTGCCTGCTCCATGTGTCTCCGCTGCTGCATTGCAACAAACAACACACAAAAACACACAACACAACAGGCCAGCCCACGTCGTCGAACAACACACACACACACACACAAAATATATATATCATGGACATAAATCTCTCTCTCTCTCTCTCTCTCACTCTCTCTCTCGATACACACACACACATATATATTTATATATAGATATGTAATGAAATTACTGCATAACTATGTATTGTTTCTCTTTCACTCAAATATCTTCAACTGCAACATTTTCAAGACATATTTCCCAAACCACCACTCATCCATCACCTTCCAAACGGACAAAACCTTCAAACATCTGCTGCTGCGTGTCACATCCCTTTTTGTAGTTTTAAAAACATTTTTTTAGTTGTAATATTTCTTTTTGAGTTGTGCTCTGTCACTTTCAGTTACCTTTCAACTGCATCATTTCTCTATTGCCTATCCTGAGTAACTCTCAGTCGCCCTGTTCCCTCAATGTTCAATGCTCTGTCAGTTTAGTGTCCACTTCTCTTTCACTCGACAAGACGACCTGGGCTGCTGGAAACGTCGTCGTCTGTACGCCAAAGGATCATGTAGAAACAAGGTCTTTTTTCATGTTTGCTTTTATCCTGTATCTTTTACCTCTATGTATCAGAGCTGTCCATGTCTGTGTCTTTTTGCGTGTGTGTGTGATTGAGTGTGTGTGTGTGTGTGTGAGTGAGTGGTGTGTGTGTGTGTGTGGTGTGTGTGTGTGTGTGTGTGTGTGTGCAATCGATCGCAGTCACATTAATTGCCACTCATTGCCTTGTGCACACTGCTCGCTCGCTCGCTCCCTCCCTACTTTCCTCATCTGCAGATCCCATCCATGGCTTTCTTCTGCTAGCCTCACTCCGAGTGGTTACAGGCTTGCTTCTTTCCATCGCTCATCCTGAGGTGGCGGTATCGCTATCCTCTACAACGACTCACTCCATTCCCGCCTATCTTTTTCGCAGTCTCTGCCTTTCTCCCATCCTTCTTTCGAGCACGTTGAAGTATCCTTCCAATCCACCCCTCACCCCATCACCTTCTCCTGTGTCTATCGACCCCCACCTAGTTCTGCCAACAAACTCTCCACATCCACGTTTCTCTCTGACTTTGACCAATTGCTTGACCACTACTGCCTCTTACCTGGAAATCTCATCATTCTAGGTGACATCAATGTCCACTATGACAACACTCACCGTTATGACACAAGACATATCATCAACTCTCTGTCCAATCACAATATGACTCAACACATTTCTGAACCAACCCATCAAAAAGGTCACATTCTTGACTGGATCATTTCTCGTGATCACCACAATTCCGCTACTGACAACTGCTTAGTTCTTTCTACCCGTCTAACTTCAGCCCTTCCATCTGACCACTCTGCAATTCTCTGTTCTCTCGACATTTCTCCTCCTTCCCGTACCATGCGCACAGTGACTCGACGCAATCTCAAATCTATCGACCTCTCCACATTTTCATCTGATGCCTCCCGTCTCCTTTCTGAAAAGTCACATAACCTTGCTGATGAATTCTATACTACTCTCCACCATCTTCTGGACACTCATGCTCCAGCCAAAACCCGTCTTTTACCTGACCACCCCCCTACCCCCTGGCTCACTCATGAGATTGCCTGTGCAAAACGTGCCTGCCGCAGAGCAGAGAGCCGCTGGCGCAAATCCAAACTCACTGTACACAGGCAACTTTTCCAAGCCTCTAAAACAAAAGATCCAACCTCATTGCATCAGCAAAAACAAGCTATTTCCAAACCAAAATCCTGAATGCCTCTTCTTCAAAAGAACTCTTTACAACCATGAATCATCTCCTTGGCACACGAAAAGATTTACCTCTCCCAACAAAACATACAAATGAAGAACTCCCATCTGTATTCTCCAAGTATTTCACCACCAAAATACAAACTCTTCGTGACAGGCCTGTCAACCATGCCCACCTGACCCTTCCTTCTCTGGCACACCTCTTACTACTTTTACCCCAGTCTCACAAGAAGAAATTTTCAACACAATCAGATCCATGTCGTTCAAAACCTGCGAACTGGATCCTCTTCCAGGTTCTCTCTACTCCGACTGTCTCCCTACTCTCCTCCCATTCATCACTGACATCATCAACACTTCTCTTCAAACTGGAACTGTCCCAGATTCTTTCAAGTCTGCTATTGTTCACCCTCTCCTCAAGAAACACAATTTAGACCCAAATGAACTGAAAAATTACCGGCCTATCTCTAATCTCTCTTTCTTGTCAAAACTCCTTGAAAAAGTCGTCCTCAACCAGCTGAACTCTCACCTGTCTGCCATCAATCTCCTCAATCCTTTCCAGTCAGCCTACCGCCAGTGCCATAGCACTGAAACTGCCCTACTACACATTCTCAACAATCTCCTCCTTGCAACTGATACTGGCAAAGTCTCTCTCCTCACACTCCTTGATCTGTCTGCAGCCTTTGATACCATTGATCATGATATTCTCCTTTCTAGACTTCATCATACTTTTGGCATCTCTGACATTGCTCTGTCCTGGTTCACTTCATACCTATCAAACAGAAAATCAATGGCACTTACTCTCAACCTGCATACCTGACCTGTGGTGTTCCACAAGGATCTGTCCTTGGCCCTGTTCTTTTCACTCTTTACACCTCCCCCCTGTCCACCATCATCAACTCCCACTCTATAAAACACCACTTCTATGCTGATGACACCCAACTTCAAGACAGTGACTCACCTGATAATATACAGCGCCTGTTGACTCGCACCACTGAGTGTTACTCGGATATTAAGAACTGGATGACGTTCAACAAACTTCAGTTTAATGACGACAAGACAGAAGCTATCCTCATTGGCACCCATCAGAAACTTTCTCAGCTGCCTCCTCTTTCTCTCCCATTATGTAACACATCAGTCCCAATTTCTGATTCAGCTAAAAACCTTGGTGTCTGCATTGACTCTACCCTCTCCATGAACAACTTTGTTTCTCAAACTGCCAGATCTTGCTACTATCATCTCCATCGTATAAGGCTGATCAGGAAGTATCTCTCTGTCGAAACAACTGAAAACTCGTTCTCTCCTTCATAATGTCTCTCATTGACTATTGCAATTCACTCCTGTCTGGTCTTCCTGCCTCCACCATTCACATCCTACAGCGCATTCAAAACAATGCTGTACGCCTTGTACTCAAAAAGAAAAAAGCTGACCACATATCTCCTCTCCTGGCACAACTTCACTGGCTCCTTGTATCAAAGCGCATACAGTACAAACTAGACACCATGTGCTACAAAAGCCTCAATAACGCTGCCCCCGATTACCTGTCAAGCCTACTTGAGATCTATGTTCCCTCACGTACCCTCCGCTCTGCCTCCGATCCTCTGACTTTTCACTTTCCACGCACTAAGCTCAATACCTATGGTCCACGAGCCTTCTCTGTTTCTGGTCCACTCTCCTGGAACAAACTTCCTCTCTCAGTCCGTCAGCAACCTACTTTTGTCTCCTTCAAGTCCGCTCTCAAAACTCACCTTTTCTCCTCCGCATAAAATCCTAACCTCGCTCAACCCCCCCCCCCCCTCTGCAGCCTGTCTCCGCTCGGAGGGGAATCACATGGTTATAATATATAATTGTATATGCTATGCTCTCTATAATTTTCCATTGCTTTTATTCTTGCTTTTATTGCTTTTATTCTTTCTCCCCATTTATAGCCATGCGTGGGGTGTGTGTGTGTGTTGTGTGTGCGTTCGTGTGTGTGTGCGTGCGTGCGTGCGTGCGTGAGTGTGTGCTTGCTTCAGCGCTTAGATTTGATTTTATCAAGATTTTGCGCTATATAAATATTGTAATTATTATTATTAATATTGTAATTATTATTATTATTCTGCTCTTACCATCACTCCCGTCTCGGCGCTGGCATAAGCAGCATCTACCCTCCTGCGCAGTCAGCACCTCGGACGGCGCAGGCATTCGCGGGTAAGTAGCCTGTCTCTCCATCCCTGTGCAAACAGTGCATTACAGTGCTCATTCAACAGTGGCTTGTGCTCTTGTACCATTTCCTGTTAAACACCGACCCTACGTCCTTTGCATCAGGCTAACCGTCTGGGTAAGGCGGTCTTCCCCCTCTCATGTGAACAGCATCCAACAGACAAAGTCACCAATGCTGGGTTGGCACTAGTCCAAGGAAAGCGACTCCCTTACAAACACTGTGCCTGGCAATGGTCTTGGTGAGCTCCCTGTCTTCGCGTCTGCCTGTCTCCATTGCCGTAGGCTTCCTTTCTGTTCTCTACTGTACTTGTTGTTGTTGTTGTTTTTTATTTAGTCCTTCCTTTCTGTCTTTATTTGGGGTTGGGGAAGGAGGTGGGTTGGGGAGGAGGTTGGGCTTGTCTGTACCAATGGTGATGCAGTCCTGTACAAGCGCAGCGTGACAGCAGGGCTCATGTCTGTTCTGCCAGCTCCCAGCGCTGCCACTGTCGGAAGGATGTAATTGATGACACACCCCGGTAACATCTTTGGCGTGACTCTCACCTTCCCCTTCCGGGACCCGCACACCTCCTACGCTGAATGTCGCCCCTTTCAAGGGAGCGCACGACTGCCAAGTTTGGTGCAGATCCCTTCAGGAGACGCCAAGATACGGCTGTCCCAAAAATGCCTTTTAACAACCCCGTGGTTTTGGTTGGCCACCGTACACCACTGGGACTACGTAGTACGTATGTATGTATGTAGTAGTGCGAATGGAACGACGCCGACGAGAGCGTTCCTTAGGGAGTGACACCAAGAGCACATCTCATTCATCCAGCCGCTTACGACGGAAGGTCGTAGATATTGACTGGGCAGCACAGTACCAATAGATTGTCCGCCAACAAATTGTTTCTTTTCAGAAGAAAATAAACACTAGTCCCACTCTAACTTGACTAACGGGAAAGGGCCTGTGACGCACGCTTCAATGACGCAACGCGCCAGTAGTGTCCTTGTCACGGCCTTGTGATCGGGAAAAGCAACACTAACCATCCAGCACGAACAGGTGGACAAAAGAAGACTCCAACCTCTACCCGCCCCGTCTTCTTATAGGGTGGCGGCGAGGCCAGGACTGAACGTAGGCAATTAAACCAGGGCCAATCACGTCACCGGGGGCGGCTGCCCGGCCAATCGTGTCACCGTGTCAAGCAGCCATGCGTGACCAGGATGTTTATACAGTGCTTCTCAGCCGAAGCCGCTCCTCCCCCTATGGTCACACACAACACTGGGCGCGCGTGGTTGGCTGCATGCTATCGGCACGTCACGGGGCATGATGTCTCGGTTAGGTCGTAGATATCACCCGCTCAAGCCAACTGTTTCTCTGTGTGTGTGAGAATGTGTGTGTGTGTGTGAGTGTGAGTGTGAGTGAGAGTCAGTGTCAGTGTCAGTGTCAGTGTCAGTGTCAGTCAGTGTCAGTCAGTGTCAGTGTCAGTGTCAGTGTCAGTGTCAGTGTGTGTGTGTGTGTTTGTGTGTGTGTGTGTGTATGTGTGTGTGTGTGTGTGTGTGTATGTGTGTGTGTGTGTGCCTGTGCGTGTGTCTGTGTGTGTGTTGTGTGTGTGTGTGTGTGTGTGTATTCGTTCGTTCTTTAATTTAACGTCTGTTCACTATGAGTGATATTAGATGGGGGGGGGGGGAATGGAGGATGAGAGGTGGGCGAGTTGCATTGTGGGGAGAGGGGAGACAGAGTAAAAGACATAAATAAGTGGGTAAATAGAAAAATGGAACAAGATCTTAACACTAACAATTAACATTAACAATGTGAAGGACAAATTTAACGCGAAAATACTAACTTCATAAACAAACTTAAAGCAATACTTTAACAGGACTGTGAACCAATGATTCTGAAATTTTAACTGATAAAGACTGATCTGAAGTTATTTCTTTAAAATGAGTTTCAGAATAGTTTTCTTGTGTAAATATTTTTGGTAAAAAAGAACGTAGCATTTTGCAGTAAAATAAACAGTGAAACAGTGTGAATTTTTCTTCGCAAATACACTTGATATTTTTACAATAATTTGTTTTCAACGCGTTTAGCTGAATACGAAAATGAACAGCAACAATCGATCTCCAATGATATATGGAAGAATACTGCAATTTTTTACATACATTTTGTAATGAAAGTTTTATCATTTGTTGTGGCACAAACTTTTCATTGAAATGTTCATGAAATCGAATCCATGAGGCTCATTCTAGCAAGTTGCAAGCTTCTTTTACGGAAGTTTTAATACGTAATTCTATAGTATTATGTGTTGTGTGCACCTTGTTTAGCTGCTCTGTCTACTACTTCCTTGCCATGAAGACCAACGTGAGAAGGCACCCAGCATAAACTGATATCTATACCTTTTGTCTTTAAACGATGTATAAGATGATTTGCCTCAGTAATTAAGTCAGGTCTTGTGTCTGTATTATAAGACTGTAAGGCATATAATACAGATTTTGAATCAACAAAGAGAACCACTTTGAAAAAGACAGGTTTAAGATCTACTATATAATGCAACGCTTGTATAATAGCGACTAATTCCGCTGTAAATATAGATACATTTGGCCCAATGAAAAATGACTTTTGTATTTTAAATTTTGGAACGTAATACGCTGCTCCAGCAGTGTGTGTATATGTGTGTGTGTATATAGTGTGTGTGTGTGTGGTGTGTGTGGACTTGGACAGGCTGCCAAGTATACCAGTTACAGGCACTGGACATGTAACAGGCTACACAAGTCACTGGCAACGGCCAGGTAAGCAGCACACCCACGCGCCCTCCTATCTACCCTCATGCTGCACTTCACCACTCAACCAACTATTATCAACAAGCACAGCCACACAACAACAACAACAAACAACAACAATCACCCACTGCCTGCCTGCTCCATGTGTCTCCGCTGCTGCATTGCAAAACACAAGAGACAAAATACACACTACAACACAACAGGCCAGCCCACGTCGTCCAAGAACACACACACACACACAAAATATATATATCATGGAAATTAATAAAACATATATATCATGGACATAAATCTCTCTCTCTCTCTCACTCTCTCTCTATGCACACACACACATATATATTTATATACAGATATGTAATGAAATTACTGCATAACTATGTATTGTTTCTCTTTCACTCAAATATCTTCAACTGCAACATTTTCAAGACATATTTCCCAAACCACCACTCATCCATCACCTTCCAAACGGACAAAACCTTCAAACATCTGCTGCTGCTTGTCACATCCCTTTTTGTAGTTTTTTAAACATTTTTTTAGTTGTAATATTTCTTTTCAGTTCTGCTCTGTCACTTTCAGTTACCTTTCAACTGCATCATTTCTATATTGCCTATCCTGAGTAACACTCAGTTGCTCTGTTCCCTCAATGTTCAATGCTCTGTCATTTTAGTGTCCACTTCTCTTTCACTTGACAAGACGACCTGAGCTGCTGGAAACGTTGTCATGTGTACGCCAAAGGATCATGTAGAAACAAGGTGTTTTTTCATGTTTGATTTTACCCTGTATCTTTTAACTGTATGTATCTTTGGCGTGCCTCTTACCTTCCCCTTCCAAGACCCGCACACCTCGTAGGCTGAATGTCGCACCTTTCAACGGAGCGCACGACTGCCAAGTTTGGTGCAGATCCCTTGAGGGGACTGCGAGATACGGCTGTGCAAAAAATGCTGTTTTAACAACCCCGTTTTTTTAGTTGGCCAACGTACACCACTGGCACTACGTAGTACGTATGTATGTATATAGTAGTGCGAAGGGAAGGACGCCGACGAGTGCGCTCCTTAGGGCGTGACGCCACTCGCACATCTCATTCACCCAGCCGCTTACTATGCCGGGAAGGTCGTAGATAAACATTGGGCGGCACAGTCGCAATTGATTGTCCGCTAACAAATTGATTCTTTTTAGTAGAAAATAAACACTACTCGCACCCTAACATGGCTCACGGGAAAGGGGCGGTGACGCACGCTTCAATGACGCAACACAACGAGTCAAGTGATACTGGCCCAGGAGCCCACTTCTTTGAAAGAGCTCTTAAGAAGTAACACTACTGTCCGGGTCACGGCCACGTGATTGGGAAGATCAACACTAACCATCCAGCACGGTGCAGGTGGACAAAACAAGACACCAACCTCTACCCGCCCCGTCTTCTTACAGGCTGGCGACCAGGCCAGGACTGAACGGAAGGCAATTAAACCAGGGCCAACCACGTCACCGGGGGCGGCTGCCCGCCCGCTCGTGTCACCGTGTCAACAGCGAAGCGTGACCTTAGGCTAGAAATATAGGTAGCCGTGCGCCGCGAACGGACAAGCCGCGAGGTCGGAAGGGGTGATTATATTGGTCCGCACGTCTCCCCACGTCTTTGCATAAAAATGGCGCTGATCAGGCGGCAGAGACTTTTGTTGTTGTGGTGGTGGTGGAGAAGACAGAAAAGACAGCGTTTTTGGAGATTTGGAGTGCATCTCATAAACCGATCTAGAAAAGTACATGGAGCATACTACCACTTGAAACCGGACTTGCTCAAAGATGAAGAAAAATTCTTGAATTATGTGAGAATGACGCCTGAGAAGTACGGAGCGTTGCTAGATTTGTGTGCTGCGGGCTTGGAGAAGAATTGCACTAATTTCATCACACAACCAATTTCGGCTGATGAGCGCTTGCTGTTGGTACTGAGGTAAGTTCTGACTTTATCTCTGTGTGTGTGTTTCTTTTTTTTGTTTTGTTTTTGTTTGTTTGTTTGTTTGTTTGTTTGTTTTTTGTTTTTGTTTGTTTGTGGTTTTTTGTTAGCTTGAGAGCAATGTCTCATGTCTTTTCCTCCTCCTCCACTCTCTATTTATCGCACAGTCAAACATACACAATACAATTACACAAATGCAGGCAACCACCTACCCACCCCCATTCACAAAGAGACTCACACACACACACACACACACACACACACACACACACACACACACACACACACACACACACACACACAAACTAACACACATGCGTGCGCACACACACACGCACACATGCACAAACACAAACACGCAAACGCACGCACACAAACACACAAAATCTACACACACGCACGCACACACATCAATACAGATTTATAAACAAGATGCAAAAGGTAAACAAGGAAGTTGTAATGGAACAAAAATCCGTACAAAATCAAAAGAAATGACTATAGATATCTAAGTGAATATGGAACGAAAAACTCATTGAGATATACAGGACAAAAGTGTGTGTGTGTGTGTGTGCGTGTGTGTGTGTGTGTGCGTGTGTGTGCGTGTGTGTGTGTGTGTGTGTGTGTGTGTGAGCGCGCACGCATGTGTGTTTGTACGTGTGTGTGTGTGTGTGTGTGTGTACGCACGCATGTGTGTGTTTGTACGTGTGTGTGTTTGTCAATGTTTAATATTCAGATCCCTGTGTGAAATATGTGTCATCTTGAAAAAAAGATTGGGAAAATGATGGGTCAATTCCGTGCTCGACATTGGAAGCGCTCCTCTGTGGAGTTCCATAACGCTGGTATGTACTGGTTGAGGCTTGTCCCATCTGCACGCTGGAACGGCCAGATGAACTTGCATGTGGAAGGTTCACTGGAGATGGCGTGGTCGTTGTTGTCCTGCTAGGAGCTGTTTCCACGTAACTTAGCAGCAGCCGCTGGACATCCATGCGGAAACGCAATGTTTGCAGTCTATCCAGAGTCTTCAGAGTAGGGAGCAGGCTTCTGAAGAAGTGTTCGTTCTCATCAATTTCCTGTGGCTCCTGTACTGGTGTCTTGAAAGCTTTCAAGATTTCCAGGTCAAGATCAGAGGGTTGAGGGGTCGTAGCTTTTCTCTTACGACGGTGCTGTGTGCAGCTGACAGCTGAGGACATACTCTCCTGAGACTGCAAAGAAGCAGGACTGGCAGGATTTGCTGATGAAGGCTGTTCGGTCTCATCATCAGAGTGACGATCGGTGCTCTCTGTATCAACTTGCAAGTTGCTGCTGCTTGCTCCTGTGGAACAAGAAGGAAGCAGAAATAGCATGAAGTCATAGAGATGCCATTTCTTTTTGTTAGTGGCACCTTGTCCAGATGTAGTTTGCTTCATCTCCTTGTGTTTCTTCATGAAGTAGTCACGGAGACTGGTCCATCTGGTTTTGCAGGCGACTGCTGTTACTGAAAAACAAGAACAAAGGATAGGTTAAATAAAAGCGTGGATGGATATCCGTAAGATTTTTTTTAGCAGAATATTTAGTTCTAAATTATGTCACACTTAACTTACGTGTCAATCATGCATTATCTTTCCACCCTTTTTTATGATTTCAGGTTCCTTGCGACTGGAGATTCATTCCGATCCTTGGCCTTTCAATTCCACCTTGGCTTTACTACAGTCCGCAAGATTATCAGGGAAGGAGTGCAACTTCTGTGGAGCAACCTACAGCCCTTATACATGCCAGTTCCAGATGAGACCATTTGGAGGAAATCAGCAGAGACTTTCTTTCAAAAATGGAATTTTCCTCTGTGCGTTGGAGCAATTGATGGTAAACACGTGCAGGTCAAAGCTCCGCCGCACTCAGGCTCCCTGTACTACAATTACAAACACCACTTCTCCATTGTTCTTTTGGCAGTGGTGGACGCAGATGGAACATTTCTGGTGGTAGACGTTGGTAGTCATGGAAGTTGTAGTGACAGTGGCATTTTTACAGACACCTCTTTTTACAAATTGTTACAAAAAGAGACGCTCGGTCTTCCACAACCAGACAAGATTCCGAACACGGACATTGAACTTCCGCATGTATTTGTCGGTGATGAAGCTTTTGCACTGACGCGAAATGTGATGCGACCATTTCCAAGACGGCAACTAAACAATGAAAGACGCATCTTCAATTACAGACTCTCAAGGGCACGGAGACAAGTCGAATGTTCATTTGGTATTGCTTCCAGCATGTGGCGTGTCTTGAGAAAGCCAATGGAAGTGGACCCAGAATTTGCAACAGACATTGTGAAAGCTGTCTGCGTTCTTCACAATTACGTTCAAGAAGGGGGTTCGCAGTACCAAAGCCTACCGTTGACAGACAATGAGGGGGAATGGGAAGATTTCCCAACAGCCAATGCCAGACCAGCCAAAGATGCTATCTCAGTGCGCGATGCGTTCATGTCGTACTTTGTGTCTCCAGCAGGAAGTCTCTCCTGGCAGAATGACTTGCTCAGCTGATAATGAAGAAGACATGAGAGAATATGTTGATGCTGAATGAAAACGAAATTGTTCTGTGTCAGTGCAAAATCAAAACAATGACAATAATCAACATCTATGTCAGTCAGTATCAGTGCATTAGACATGCGCTCACAAATTGACACCTAATCACTCAAACACACAACACATATACCAAAACATTTGCACACGTATAGGTTTAACACACACAGTCACACACACACACACACACTGACAGACACACAGACAGATACACGCACACATAGCCAACACACACACACACACAAACACACACACATACACACAGACAGATACGCACATATAGCCTACACACACACACACACACACACACACACACACACACACACATACATACACATACACACACACATACACGAGCACACACACACATACACACTCTGCTATGCACATGCTTGCTCATTCATGCCTACGAACAAGCGACATACGCGCAGAAGAGTTCAAATTTCCTATTTTTGCAAAATAAATAGTAATCGGTCACACACTCTGTCTTTTTTTTCTATGTGGGTGTGGGTATGCGGGTTCTGTAGTGTGTATACATGTGAGAGAGAGAGAGAGACAGAGAGAGAGTAATCATGAAACTTACCTTCTTGTCCAACCTCGGAAGCAATGTTTTCCCATGCCTGTTGAAGTTTTTCGCGATTACTGTGATCTTTGTTGGCTTTGTTGAAAATTAAATCTCTGGAGCGGACAGCAACGACCAGTCTTTCTTCGTCCATCTTGGCAGGAAATGACCTCACCAGGTGATAACGCAGACTGGCTTGCTGTGCGCTGTCTCCTCCCTCCCCCCTCCACCCTCTCCTCCCGGCGGGCATGAACGGAACGCTTCGATAGCAAGGCGGGCCCATCCTTCCTGCCTGAAGAAGTGTGGTATGTCCGTACTTCCATTTCCGTCCGAGCGTCTAGTCGTGGCACTATGTGTTGCGATAGGAAATAAAGAGGAGGGCACGTCTTTATCCGTCTTTTATCGCGGCGCACTTCTAGAAGTGCGTGCCACTATATTTCTAGCCTTACTTTTACTTTTACTTTTACTTTTTCCTTCTGCTTGTACCGGTGGGCGTCGCGGGCAGATACAGTCGTCTGTCAGCAGCAAGGCGGGTGGCCTGGAGAAGGGACATCTCGTGAGCTCTGAGGGTGTCTGCCACGGAGTCGCTGCACCGTCGTCTTGGTCTTCCTCTGGCTCTCCAGCCAGAGTATCTGGTGTTGTATGCCTGAAGAGCTGAATGGTTTAGGGGCATACGTGTGAGGTGTCCGAACCACTTGATCCTCATAATTATGTTTGATGTGTTGTAGGATTGGTGTTGCTCCTACCATGTCTCGTATCACCTCATTTCTGATCTGTCCCGCCTTGTCTTGTTTACTGCTTTCCTCAGGCATTTCATTTCACAGGTGACCAGTTTTCTCTCGAGGACTTTAGTTAGGGACCATGTCTGGCACTGGTATGTCAGCGTTGGTAGAAAAATGGCATTGATGAGTTTCGCCTTAGTGCTGGTGGGAATGCTGGGGTGTTTCAGGAGAGGGGCAAGTTGCTTGCTGACTGTGTTTGCTTTCTGGCATCTGGTCTCGATTTCTCTGTCTAGTTTGCCATTTTCAGTGAAGATGCTGCCCAGGTATTTAAATTCACTGGCTTGCTTCAACTAGGTTCCGTTGATGTTGATGTCCAGTTTGTTTGGTCTCTTTCTGACAGTCATGACCTCGGTCTTGCTGACGCTGATCTTCATGCCGTATGTCTCGCAGCTTTCATTCAGCTGGTCTGTGTGCTCCTGTAGCTGTATCTTGTCATTGTTCACCATTGCCTGGTCGTCCGCAAACATGAGTTCATTGAGTGCCTCAGGGTCTGGGTTTGCCTCCTTCTAATCTGATCCATATCATTGAAAACAGTCTACACTGCTAACAGTCGAAAGCTCCGAGGGCCGGACTCTGGCGTGAAGATCATCAGGAGAGAATGCGTCGCTGTTTCGGGCTCTTCCTCTCTACAGCTTCAATGACTCACCGAGCCCCCTCACCGATGTGAGGTCTCCCTGCCAGTTCGACTGTATGCCTTTGCCATCAACCGTCAGGATTCGCTCCAGGAGGTGTTCCTCTCTCTTCAACCAGATCCAATGACTTGCTTTCTCTAGGTCTTCTGTAGAGCTTTTGTCATGGTTTTCACTTTCTTCAGACCAAGTCCAGCCACTTTCATCCACTTTCTGACGCTATTTGCGATGTAACCTCTGCAGCCGACTTCGACTGGGAAGTGCGTTGCTTTCCATCCCGCCTCCTCGCATTCATCGACAAGAGCCTCGTAGCGATTCTCCTTCCGCTCGTGTGCAGCCCTGATATTGTCTTCGTGGGGCACCGTCAGCTCCACAAGGTGCACCTCTCTCTCTTCCTTGCTCCATACCACCAGGTCTGGCTTCTTCGTTGTTGGGATGGGGAAGAATCTCTCGCAGCCCTCAAAGTCTGCGGCTACCTCCCACAGACCACCACACTGGCCATCCATATAGATCACGAAGAGAAGAGGGGAGAGATTACAGCCCTGCCTTACTCCCGATGTCACTGGGAACCAGTCAGATGTTCCACTGGCGGTGCGGACTGCACTCCTGCTGTTGGCGTAGATGGCCCGAATGTTGTCTAGAAGCTGGCCCTTGATTGTCGTACTGCTCGAGGACCTTCCATAGCTTGTCTCTGTTGACTCGATCTAAGGCCTTTTCTTGATCAACGAATACAAGATGGAGATCTCGGTCATATTCGATCGCCCTCTCACACAGTTGTCGGAGTGTGAAGATTGCATCGGTGCACCCTTTCCTTTTCTGAAGCCAAATTGGGCGTCACTGAGGAGATATTCTGTTTTCGCTCGAGTGCGCTGCTCCAGGATCTTTGCGTACATTTTCCCTACATGGCTGAGTAGTGATATGCCTCTGTAGGTACTACAGTCTTTCTTGCTGCCCTTCTTCATCCATATTGGCACCACTATTGCATTTTGCCAGTCTTCTGGTACTTTTCTCTCCTCCCAAAGCTTTCTGAAAGATGGTGGTGAGCCACTGAATTCCGGTTTCACCGCACACATGGATGGCTTCAGTTGTTATGCCGTCGACTC
>JAPXFY010000163.1:42500-52500 GCA_030674185.1 Monoplex corrugatus | reverse complement strand
CTAACATTGGTCTGTCCTGTAGCCCACAGATAATAACAAGTGTAGCCTGAGCCTTGCCCCGCAACATTATGTGTCACCTGTAGCCCACAGATAATAACAACTCTGCCTGCATCTTTCCCCTAACATTGTGTCCACCTTTAGCCCACGATAATAACAATCTTGCCTGCACCTTGCCCCTAACATTCTGTGACATCTGTAGCCCACAGATAATAACAATCTTGTCTGCACCTTGCCCCTAGCATTGTGTGACACCTGTAGCCCACAGATAATAACAATCTTGTCTGCACCTTGCCCCTAACATTGTGTGACACCTGTAACCCACAGATAATAACAATCTTGTCTGCACCTTGCCCCTAACATTGTGACACCTGTAGCCCACAGATAATAACAATCTTGTCTGCACCTTGCCCCTAACATTGTGTGTCACCTGTAGCCACAGATAATAACAATCTTGCCTGCACCTTGCCCCTAACATTGTGTGACCCCTGTAGCCCACAGATAATAACAATCTTGTCTGCACCTTGCCCCTAACATTGTGTCACCTGTAGCCCACAGATAATAAGCAATCTTCCTGCACCTTGCCCCTACATTCTGTGACACCTGTAACCCACAGATAATAACAATCTTGCCTGCACCTTGCCCCTAACATTGTGTGACACCTGTAGCCCACAGATAATAACAATCTTGCATGCACCTTGCCCCTAACATTGTGTGACACCTGTAGCCCACAGATAATAACAATCTTGCATGCACCTTGACCTTACATTGTGTTGTACCCCTTTAGCCCACAGATAATAACAAACTTGCATGCAGATGCAAGTTATAAACAGGACGAACAACATTCGTGGTCTGCCATCCACTTCCCAAATATAGCCCACAGATAATAACAATCTTGCCTGCACCTTGCCCCTAACATTCTGTGACATCTGTAGCCCACAGATAATAACAATCTTGCCTGCACCTTGCCCCTACATTGTGTGACACCTGTAGCCCACAGATAATAACAATCTTGTCTGCACCTTGCCCCTAACATTGTGTGACACCTGTAGCCCACAGATAATAACAATCTTGCTGCACCTTGCCCCTAACATTGTGACACCTGTAGCCCACAGATAATAACAATCTTGTCTGCACCTTGCCCCTAACATTGTGTGTCACCTGTAGCCGACAGATAATAACAATCTTGCCTGCACCTTGCCCCTAACATTGTGTGACCCTGTAGCCCACAGATAATAACAATCTTGCCTGCACCCTGCCCCTAACATTGTGTGTCACCTGTAGCCCACAGATAATAACAATCTTGTCTGCACCTTGCCCCTAATATTGTGTGACACCTGTAGCCTACAGATAATAACAATCTTGCCTGCACTTGCCCCTAACATTCTGTGACACCTGTAGCCCACAGATAATAACAATCTTGCCTGCACCTTGCCCCTAACATTGTGTCTGTCCTGTAGCCCACAGATAATAACAATCTTGCCTGCACCTTGCCCTAACATTGTGACACCTGTAGCCCACAGATAATAACAATCTTGCCTGCACCTTGCCCCTAACATTGTGTCTCCTGTAGCCCACAGATAATAACAATCTTGCCTGCACCTTGCCCCTAACATTTGTGTCCTGTAGCCCACAGATAATAACAATCTTGCCTGCACCTTGCCTCTAACATTGTGTCTCACCTGTAGCCCACAGATAATAACAATCTTGCCTGCACCCTGCCCCTAACATGTGTGTCACCTGTAGCCCACAGATAATAACAATCTTGTCTGCACCTTGCCCCTAATATTGTGTGACACCTGTAGCCCACAGATAATAACAATCTTGCCTGCACCTTGCCCCTAACATTCTGTGACACCTTTAGCCCACAGATAATAACAATCTTGCCTGCACCTTGCCCCTAACATTGTGTCTGTCCTGTAGCCCACAGATAATAACAATCTTGCCTGCACCTTGCCCCTAACATTTGTGCACCTGTAGCCCACAGATAATAACAATCTTGCCTGCACCTTTCCCCTAACATTGTGTTACCTTTAGCCCACAGATAATAACAATCTTGCTTGCACCTTGCCCCTAACATTCTGTGACATCTGTAGCCCACAGATAATAACAATCTTGCTGCACCTTGCCCCTAGCATTGGTGACACCTGTAGCCCACAGATAATAACAATCTTGTCTGCACCTTGCCCCTAACATTGTGTGACACCTGTAGCCCACAGATAATAACAATCTTGTCTGCACCTTGCCCCTAACATTGTGACACCTGTAGCCCACAGATAATAACAATCTTGTCTGCACCTTGCCCCTAACATTGTGTGTCACATGTAGCCGACAGATAATAACAATCTTGCCTGCACCTTGCCCCTAACATTGTGTGACACCTGTAGCCCACAGATAATAACAATCTTGCATGCACTTTGCCCCTAACATTGTGTCACCTGTAGCCCACAGATAATAGCAATCTTCCCTGCACCTTGCCCCTGACATTCTGTGACACCTGTAACCCACAGATAATAACAATCTTGCATGCACCTTGCTCCTAACATTGTGTGACACCTGTAGCCCACAGATAATAACAATCTTGCATGCACCTTGCCCCTAACATTGTGTGACACCTGTAGCCCACAGATAATAACAATCTTGCCTGCACCTTGCCCCTAACATTGTGTGACACCTTTAGCCCACAGATAATAACAAACTTGCATGCAGGATGCAAGTTATAAACAGGACGAACAACATTCGATGGTCTGCCATCCACTTCCAGCAAATATGGGAGTTCAGATAATGAAATCTGCATGAATCGTAAAGATTAAGGATGATAACAATCTTGCCTGTAGTGTTCAAGTTATAAACAAGACAGGCAACATTCTTTGGTCTGCCATTAACCTTCGGACAAAATTGAGTTTGGATGATGAAATATACGTAACCGGAAAGATGTTTTAAGTGCCCTGATATTTTTAGTGGACATCTGGGCAGCTTGTTGGTATTGGACGTCAAAAGGACTTGTATCACTGGTCATTGAACAAGAGAGGAACGTCTAGGACGTGTATTTATAGATCCAAGGTATGACCGTTTTTTAGGGATTCAGAATCAAAGGTGAAAGTATCACTTTACTTGAAATGATTGAACATATGTGATATTACTTATCAGCGTAAAACATATGTTGATGTGAAGACGAAGAGAAAGAAAGAGGAGAAAACATGTGTGAAGTATAAAGATGATGGATATCCATATCCTTCATTTGGTCAAGACGAAACAAATGTTATCATAATGGTGATGGATATCCATATCCTTCATTTTGGTCAAGACGAAACAAATGTTATCATAATGGTGATGGATATCCATGTCCTTCATTTGGTCAAGACGAAACAAATGTTATCATAGTGATGATGGATATCCATATCCTTCATTTGGTCAAGACGAAACAAATGTTATCATAATGGTGATGGATATCCATGTCCTTCATTTGGTCAAGACGAAACAAATGTTATCATAATGATGATGGATATCCATATCCTTCATTTGGTCAAGATGAAAGAAATGTTATAATGATGATGGATATCCATATCCTTCATTTGGTCAAGACGAAAGAAATGTTATCATAATGGTGATGGATATCCATATCCTTCATTTGGTCAAGACGAAACAAATGTTATCATAATGGTGATGGATATCCATATCCTTCATTTGGTCAAGACGAAAGAAATGTTATCATAATGGTGATGGATATCCATATCCTTCATTTGGTCAAGACGAAACAAATGTTATCATAATGGTGATGGATATCCATATCCTTCATTTGGTCAAGACGAAACAAATGTTATCATAATGGTGATGGATATCCATATCCTTCATTTGGTCAAGACGAAACAAATGTTATCATAATGGTGATGGATATCCATATCCTTCATTTGGTCAAGATGAAACAAATGTTATCATAATGGTGATGGATATCCATATCCTTCATTTGGTCAAGACGAAAGAAATGTTATCATAATGGTGATGGATATCCATATCCTTCATTTGGTCAAGACGAAAGAAATGTTATCATAATGGTGATGGATATCCATATCCTTCATTTGGTCAAGACGAAAGAAATGTTATCATAATGGTGATGGATATCCATATCCTTCATTTGGTCAAGACGAAACAAATGTTATCATAATGGTGATGGATATCCATATCCTTCATTTGGTCAAGACGAAACAAATGTTATCATAATGGTGATGGATATCCATATCCTTCATTTGGTCAAGACGAAACAAATGTTATCATAATGGTGATGGATATCCATATCCTTCATTTGGTCAAGATGAAACAAATGTTATCATAATGGTGATGGATATCCATATCCTTCATTTGGTCAAGACGAAACAAATGTTATCATAATGGTGATGGATATCCATATCCTTCATTTGGTCAAGACGAAAGAAATGTTATCATAATGGTGATGGATATCCATATCCTTCATTTGGTCAAGACGAAACAAATGTTATCATAATGGTGATGGATATCCATATCCTTCATTTGGTCAAGACGAAACAAATGTTATCATAATGGTGATGGATATCCATATCCTTCATTTGGTCAAGACGAAACAAATGTTATCATAATGGTGATGGATATCCATATCCTTCATTTGGTCAAGACGAAACAAATGTTATCATAATGGTGATGGATATCCATATCCTTCATTTGGTCAAGACGAAACAAATGTTATCATAATGGTGATGGATATCCATATCCTTCATTTGGTCAAGACGAAACAAATGTTATCATAATGGTGATGGATATCCATATCCTTCATTTGGTCAAGACGAAACAAATGTTATCATAATGGTGATGGATATCCATATCCTTCATTTGGTCAAGACGAAACAAATGTTATCATAATGGTGATGGATATCCATATCCTTCATTTGGTCAAGACGAAACAAATGTTATAATGAATGATGATGGATATCCATATCCTTCATTTGGTCAAGACGAAACAAATGTTATCATAATGGTGATGGATATCCATATCCTTCATTTGGTCAAGACGAAACAAATGTTATCATAATGGTGATGGATATCCATATCCTTCATTTGGTCAAGACGAAACAATGTTATCATAATGGTGATGGATATCCATATCCTTCATTTGGTCAAGACGAAACAAATGTTATCATAATGGTGATGGATATCCATATCCTTCATTTGGTCAAGACGAAACAAATGTTATCATAATGGTGATGGATATCCATATCCTTCATTTGGTCAAGACGAAACAAATGTTATCATAATGGTGATGGATATCCATATCCTTCATTTGGTCAAGACGAAACAAATGTTATCATAATGGTGATGGATATCCATATCCTTCATTTGGTCAAGACGAAACAAATGTTATCATAATGGTGATGGATATCCATATCCTTCATTTGGTCAAGACGAAACAAATGTTATATAATGATGATGATGGATATCCATATCCTTCATTTGGTCAAGACGAAACAAATGTTATCATAATGGTGATGGATATCCATATCCTTCATTTGGTCAAGACGAAACAAATGTTATCATAATGGTGATGGATATCCATATCCTTCATTTGGTCAAGACGAAACAAATGTTATCATAATGGTGATGGATATCCATATCCTTCATTTGGTCAAGACGAAACAAATGTTATCATAATGGTGATGGATAACCATATCCTTCATTTGGTCAAGACGAAACAAATGTTATCATAATGGTGATGGATATCCATATCCTCATTTGGTCAAGACGAAACAAATGTTATCATAATGGTGATGGATATCCATTCCTTCATTTGGTCAAGACGAAACAAAATGTTATAATGATGATGATGGATATCCATATCCTTCATTTGGTCAAGACGAAACAAATGTTATCATAATGGTGATGGATATCCATATCCTTCATTGGTCAAGACGAAACAAATGTTATCATAATGGTGATGGATATCCATATCCTTCATTTGGTCAAGACGAAACAAATGTTATCATAAATGGATGGATATCCATATCCTTCATTTGGTCAAGACGAAACAAATTGTTATCATAATGGTGATGGATATCCATATCCTTCATTTGGTCAAGACGAAACAAATGTTATCATAATGGTGATGGATATCCATATCCTTCATTTGGTCAAGACGAAACAAATGTTATCATAATGGTGATGGATATCCATATCCTTCATTTGGTCAAGACGAAACAAATGTTATCATAATGGTGATGGATATCCATATCCTTCATTTGGTCAAGACGAAACAAATGTTATCATAATGGTGATGGATATCCATATCCTTCATTTGGTCAAGACGAAACAAATGTTATAATGATGATGATGGATATCCATATCCTTCATTTGGTCAAAGACGAAACAAATGTTATCATAATGGTGATGGATATCCATATCCTTCATTTGGTCAAGACGAAACAAATGTTATCATAATGGTGATGGATATCCATATCCTTCATTTGGTCAAGACGAAACAAATGTTATCATAATGGTGATGGATATCCATATCCTTCATTTGGTCAAGACGAAACAAATGTTATCATAATGGTGATGGATATCCATATCCTTCATTTGGTCAAGACGAAACAAATGTTATCATAATGGTGATGGATATCCATATCCTTCATTTGGTCAAGACGAAACAAATGTTATCATAATGGTGATGGATATCCATATCCTTCATTTGGTCAAGACGAAACAAATGTTATCATAATGGTGATGGATATCCATATCCTTCATTTGGTCAAGACGAAACAAATGTTATCATAATGGTGATGGATATCCATATCCTTCATTTGGTCAAGACGAAACAAATGTTATCATAATGGTGATGGATATCCATATCCTTCATTTGGTCAAGACGAAACAAATGTTATCATAATGGTGATGGATATCCATATCCTTCATTTGGTCAAGACGAAACAAATGTTATCATAATGGTGATGGATATCCATATCCTTCATTTGGTCAAGACGAAACAAATGTTATCATAATGGTGATGGATATCCATATCCTTCATTTGGTCAAGACGAAACAAATGTTATCATAATGGTGATGGATATCCATATCCTTCATTTGGTCAAGACGAAACAAATGTTATCATAATGGTGATGGATATCCATATCCTTCATTTGGTCAAGACGAAACAAATGTTATCATAATGGTGATGGATATCCATATCCTTCATTTGGTCAAGACGAAACAAATGTTATCATAATGTGATGGATATCCATATCCTTCATTTGGTCAAGACGAAACAAATGTTAGCATAATGGGATGGAACCAACTATAGATGTCAAGACGAAATAAAGAGAGAAGAGAGATGAGAAGAATGGAAGACGAAAGCAGAGAAAGTAAGGAAAGAGAACAAGAAAGAGAAGAGAAGAGAGAGAGAGAGAGAAAGAGAGGAGAGAGAAGAAGAGAAGAGAGAGAGAAGAGAGAGAGAGAGAGAGAAAGAGAGAGAGAAAGAGAGAGAGAGAGAAGAAGAGAGAGAAGAGAAAGAGAGAGAGAAAGAGAGAGAGAAGAGAGAGAGAGAGAAAGAGAGAAGAAGAGAGAGAAAGAGAGAGAGAGAGATAAAGAGAGAGAAGAGAGAGAAAGAAGAGAGAAAGAGAGAGAAAGAGAGAGAGAGAGAAAGAGAGAGAGAAAGAGAGAGAAAAGAAAGAAGAGAAGAGAAAGAGAGAGACAAAGAGGGAGAGAGAGAAAGAGAGAGAAAGAAAGAGAGAAAGAAGAGAGAGAAGAGAGAAAGAGGAGAGAGAGAAAGAGAGAGAAAGAGAGAGAGTGGGGGTGGGGTGGGCAGACAGACAGACAAACAGGCAGACAGACAGGCAGGCAGACAGAGAGATAGGCAGGCAGGCAGGCAGGCAGACAGGTAGACAGACAGTGACAGACAGACAGGCAGACAGACAGACAAACAGGCAGGCAGACAGACAAGCAGACAGACAGACAGGCAGACAGACAGTGACAGACAGACAGACAAACAGGCAGACAGACACAAGCAGACAGACAGACAGGCAGACAGACAGTGACAGACAGACAGGCAGGCAGACAGACAAAGAGCATGGGGGAAGTAGGGATACAGAAAGAGAATAATGGTTATAATTATTAGTGTTTGTTTATTCATTTATTTATTCATTTGTTTGTTGGTTTGTTTGTTTGTTTTTCTTCTTTCTTTGCTGGAATCACAATGTGAAATTCGGACTGTTCTCCGGGGAAACAATGCGTCTCGCGATGCATCGCCCCATTTTTAGGCATAACCGCAGTGCAGTGCAAGCCTTTTAACGTATCATTTGTTTTATTTTATTTTATCTTATGTTGTTTTATTTTGGTTTATTCTGTTTTATTTACTTTATTTTGTTTTGCTTTATTTTGTTTTATTTTATTTTGTTGTAATCTATTTCATTTCACTTTGATTTTTTTTATTTCAGTTCTATTCTGTTTCAGTTTTATTTATTTCATTCTATTTTATTTTCATTTTGTTTTATTTTATTTTATCTTTTTTATTTTATTTTGTTCTATTTTATTTTATTTATTTTTACTTTAGTTTTAATTAACATTTCATTTTACTTCATTTGTTTTATTAGTTTTTTTATTTATTTTTTTTATTTTATTTATTTATTTATTTTATTTTATTTTTTATTTTATTTTATTTTATTTTATTTATTTATTTTATTTATTTTGACTACCTACTGAACCTGTCTCTCAGTGATAAAAAAGCCACTTACTGCGTAGCTTTCATCGGCGATCCGGCCGACTTCTTCAGCGCAACTGCTTATTTTTTATTTTATTTTATTTTATTTTGTTCTATTTCATTTTATTTTACTTTCTTTATCTTATTTCATTTCATTTCTATTTTATTTTATTTGTGTGTGTGTGTGTGTGTGTGTGTGTGTGTGTGCGTGCGTGCGTGTGTGTGTGTGTGTGTGTGTTGTGTTGTGTATTTTTGTTTTTTATAATGAAAGTGGATTTGTCTCAGAATTTTGCCAGTGACAAACTCCTTTGTTGCCGTGAGATCTTCAACGTGCGCTGACTACCTTCTGAACACAGGACCTTGGTTTAACTCTTCATCAAAACAAAAAACACCACTAACATCTAGACCACCACTTAAGATCTAGTGGGGGGGGGGGGAGGAAAAATCTCTGTCCTGTCCGTAATTGGAACCTGTGTTTGTCACGTCCTAGGTAGATGCTTTAAACCACTGGGCTTCACCTTCAGCTCTACATGGGCATTGTACTACCATCATTTTTTTTTTTCGTGAGCTATGTAATATCTCGGCCATCTGTCATCTTTATTCTAAAGAGAGCTCAGGTGGACTCTTCTCATTCTTTGAAATCACAGCAGGTCACGCAACAGTGAAACAAATTAAAATATCAAAGAATGGTGGGGGGGGGGGGGGAGCTGTATGTTGTTCACATAAAGGCCTGACTCGACTCTACTCTCTCTTCTGTTTCTCTCCTCCTCTCTTTCACACATCTTTCTCTCTCCCTCTCTTCTCCTCTTCTCTCTCTTCTTCTCTGTCTCTCTTCTCCCTTCTCTCTCTCTCTCTTCTCTCTCTCTTTCACACTTTTTCTCTCTCTCTCTCCTCCTCTCTCCTCTCTTCTTTCGTCTTCTCACTCTCTTCTCTTGCTCTGTTCACTCTCTCTCTCTCTCTCTGCTCTCTCTCTCTCTGCTCTGTATCATCTTTCTGTCTCTCTCTATCTTTTTGTCTCTCTCTCTCTCCTTGTCTCTTTCTGTCTCTCTCTCTTTCCTCTCTCTCTTCTTTCCCTCTCTTCTCTCTCTCTCCACTCTTCTCTCTCTTCCTCTCTCCTCTCTCTCCCCCTCTCTCTGTGTATCTGTCTCTCTCTCACTTCCTTCTCGCGTCTCCTCTTTCTCTTTGTTGTCTCGTCTCTCTCTCCTTTCTCTTCTCTCTTCTGTCGTCTCTTTCGCCTCTCTTCTCTCCTTCTCTCTCTGTCTTCATTCTCTCTCTCCGTCTCTCTCT
>JAPXFY010000163.1:27500-37500 GCA_030674185.1 Monoplex corrugatus | reverse complement strand
TCGTCTGCATATCCCATGGCTACGACGGGTGTTCCTCGTCCTGCATTCCAAGCCACGCCTTCTTCCTCCAGTAGGCAGAAGAGAGGGTCCATTGCCATATCAAAGAGGACAGGCGAAAGTGGGTCACCTTGCTTAACTCCACTCCGTATCTGTATTGGACCAGTCGCACCCCCTCTGACAGTGAATCGAGTCGTTGCATCTTTGTACAAGTCATCGATCACCTCACAGAGGTGCTGAGTGATCCCAAACCTCTCCATACCTTTCCAGACCAGGTCATGTGAAACTGTGTCAAAGGCTTTGGCCAAGTCCAGAAAGGCAACTGCTAATGTTCCCCTCTTCTTTTTGGCCTCTCTGATAATCCGCTTGAGGAGGATGGTATTCTCACTCACCCCAGGGGCTGGGATGAACCCTCGTTGCATCGGGTTCAGGGGTACGGTATCAGAGAGGCGCTTTGCCAAAATTTTGGCATAAAGGCGTGTGAGGATGCTGGCGATTGTTAGCGGTCGCCAATTACCAATTTCATCCAGCCCCTGCCTCGTTTTAGGAAGCAGGATGCTGCGGGCCTCCTTTAGGTATGGCGGAATCTTCTTGACCTTATACCAGGAATTGAATACAATCGACAGGAGGATCCCATCCATACACTTTGCCTTTATTCGATGGGCCACTACCCCATCTGGACCAGCCGCGGTCATAGCTTTGGTATCCTTCAAAGCCTTTATGACCTCACTAGGTGTGATCAGCTGACCCAAGACGTCTTGTCCTTCATCTGTGACAAACTCGCCGAGGCGGTGTAAAGATGTTCAATTCCACTCCGGGAGACTGCCTTTCAAACCTTTCTTTGTAGGCCTGCTCTACCTTTTCCGGCGGTATGTCGCATCCGGTCATGTGTTGGTCATCGAGGACAGTTCAGATGGCATTGCATCTGTTCGACTGCCAATTTTGCTGCAAGGCGCGGTACTTGTTGGCTTTCTGGTTCGCCCTCTTTCTCCACTTCTTGGATCTCTGGGGTTTCCCACGACGGAGCCCCTCGCGTCTCTCGCGTTCGACACTGCCGCGGTCACCACCGGAGGCTTCTTTCTGTAGAGTAGCGGAGAGTTCACTCTGCAAGTCGAACATAGCTCCGTCAACATCCTCGCCATCCTCTACCTTCCTCAAAATGTCCAGAGCCTGGCTACGTGTCGGATCGCTCAACATTGTTTCAGCGTACAGATGTGAAGCTGGGGTCCGCATGCCAAATTTGGGTTGCATCTCCGGGTAGAGCAGAGCCTGGGAGGACTTGGAGGTTCTATTATTCCTTCGGAGCGAGTGCAGGAATCGGAGATCTTCTGATATGCCTTCAACCTCTTTCTCTCCGAGATTTGCTTGGCTGTGAAGGCATATCCCAGTGCTTCCATCTTCACCCGCACTCGCTCTAGGTGTCCTTTTCCCTGTCCGGTCTCCTTCAGAATCAGGGCCAGGGCTCTAGAAGAGTCCTCATCCCAGAGTTTGGTTTTCCCAACTGCTCTGGCAGTTCTCTTCTTCTCCTTCTCTATCCCTGGAGCTGCAATGCGCTTCGCGTTCGCCAGGCACGGGTGCCTATGGAGAATATGCTGCCCCAAACCAATCTTCGACGTGAACGTCATTGGGCATAACTCGCATTGATGGGGATGCGAGTCGGGCTTTGGCATACAAGTGTGCCCCTTGCACTTACCAGCATGGACCTCCATACCATGCATGTCCCCGCCTCGTCCACATCTGCGACACCTGAAAATGAGCTCTGTGCCCTGATGCTGGTCACGAAAGTGGCCAGCCAACTTGCGTAGCGATGCGAACTCTCTTATACATAGTTCGCATGTCCAGGCAGTAGACGGTATGAGGATGGAGAAGCCACCTTCTCGGTCTTCGAGATCGTTCCTGTCGATCACTACTATATCGTCATCGGTGGCCTCTCCGACGTCTTCATGTAGCTTGGTCTGTCGACCAAGCCAGTCTTTCCACCCACCTTTCTTGGAATATTGCAGGGTGGGTAGACGTAGTGGATGTGTCCCGTCCGCGGGCCGATAGCGCGAAACCAGGGAACGGGACTTTATAGGTCTCTGAGTCTGGGTTGTCCTCGGCCCAAGTCCGTGGTACATGGGATCTTCGCGTCTTTGCTCCCCCATGCACCTAATGGGAGAGGTCCTGGGTGGGTGCCGTCCATGCTCCCATACCCTACTCCCATGGCAGTTTACCGAGTTGCCAGCTCTTTGGATAAATTTGCAGACTATCTCCATGATTTTTGTTGGCGGACTTGTTCGCTGTCTTCTCTGACAGAGGATAGCCCACATCCAAACTGCGGTTCGCCACAGCTGGTATGTGGATCTCATCAGAGAGTCTCATGATACCCCACAAGTCCTGGTACTCAGTTCCATCATGGAGGGGACGGACAACCCCGCACCCAACCCAGCACTCTGTTTAAACAGGGAAAGCCACGAGAAGGCCGCTGAGGTTGGGGACTTAGTGCTGGAGAGGCCATTTTCAGTGTGCTCTCAGGCGCTCAGGCACTAAGGCACCTGCGGTGATCACAGCACCCTGTGGGCTGAGAGGCTAGAACAGAACGGTTTAGACACTTATTTTCTTATATTACGCATTCTACCCACTTACCTGTTGAGCGAGTTCGCACACATCAAACCAGTTGGACACTGGAACACAGTAGTGCTCCAGCTAACGGCGGTTGCCACGGGAAGGCCAGTTTGATGGGGGCTTGCAGGTAGTTCTACCATGCCCTGCATCATTTCTCTATTGCCTATCGTGAGTAACTCTCAGTCGCCCTGTTCGCTCAATGTTCAATGCTCTGTCATTTTAGTGTCCACTTCCCTTTCACTTGACAAGACGACCTGGGCTGCTGGAAACGTCTGTACGCCAAAGGATCATGTAGAAACAAGGTCTTTTTTCATGTTTGCTTTTACCCTGTATCATTTACCTCTGTGTATCAGAGCTCTCCCTGTCTGTATCTTTTTGTGTGTGCGCGTGCGCGCGTGTGTGTGTGTGTGTCTGCAATCGATCGCAATCACATTAATTGCCACTCATTGCCTTGTGCACAGTGCTCGCTCGCTTGCTCCCTCCCTACCTTCCTCACCTGCCGATCCCATCCATGGTTTTCTTGTGCTCTCACCATCACTCCCGTCTCGGCGCTGTCATCAGCAGCATCCACACTCGTGCGCAGTCAGCACCTCGGCCGGCGCAGGCATTGGCGGGTAAGTAGCCTGTCTCTGCATCCCTGTGCAAACAGTGCATTACAGTACTCATTCAACAATGGCTTGTGCTCTTGCACCATTTCCTGTTAACCACCGACCCTACGTCCTTTGCATCAGGCTGCCCGGACGGTCGTGTCACCGTGTCAAGCAGCCAGACGTGACCAGGATGTGTATACAGTGCTTCTCAGCCGAAGCCGCTCCTCCCCCTATGGTCACACACAACACTGGGCGCGCATGCTGACTGTACGTCACGGGGCATGATGTCACGGTTAGGTCGTAGATATCACCCGTTCAATCCAACTGTTTGTGTGTGAGAATGTGTGTGTGTATTTCCCAAACCACCACTCATCCATTACCTTCCAAACGGACAAAACCTTCAATCATCTGCTGCTGCGTGTCACATCCCTTTTTGTAGTTTTAAAAACTTTTTTTTAGTTGTAATATTTCTTTTCAGTTCTGCTCTGCCACTTTGTTACCTTTCAACTGCATCATTTCTCTATTGCCTATCCTCAGTAACTCTCAGTCGCCCTGTTCCCTCAATGTTCAATGCTCTGTCATTTTAGGTCCACTTCTCTTTCACTTGACAAGACGACCTGGGCTGCTGGAAACGTTGTCGTGTGTACGCCAATGGATCATGTAGAAACAAGGTATTTTTTCATGTTTGCTTTTACCCTGTATCTTTTACCTGTATCTTTGGCGTGCCTCTTACCTTCCCCTTCCAGGACCCGCACACCTCCTAGGCTGAATGTTGCACCTTTCAACGGAGCGCACGACTGCCAAGTTTGGTGCAGATCCCTTGAGGGGACGCCGAGATACGGCTGGGCAAAAAATGCTGTTTTAACAACCCCGTTTATTTAGTTGGCCACCGTACACCACTGGCACAACGTAGTACGTATGTATGTATGTAGTAGTGCGAAGGGAAGGACGGCGACGAGTGCGCTCCTTAGGGCGTGACGCCACGTGCTCATCTCATTGATCCAGCCGTTTACGCCGGGAAGGTCGTAAATAATCATTAGGGCGTGACGCCACTCGCACATCTCATTCACCTAGCCGCTTACTACGCCGGGTAGGTCGTAGATAATCACTTTCCGGCACAGTAGCAATTGATTGTCCGCCAACAAATTTTCTTTTTAGTAGAAAATAAACACTACTCGCACCCTAACTTGGCTAACGAGAAAAGGGGCCGTTGTCCCGCTTCAATGACGCAACACAACGAGTCAAGTGATACTGGCCCAGGAGCCCACTTCTTTGAAAGACCTCTTAAGAAGCCTGGTCACGGCCGCGTGATTGGGAAGAACAACACTAACCATCCAGCACGGTGCAGGTGGACAAAAGAAGACTCCAACCTCTACCCGCCCCGTCTTATTACAGCGTGGCGGCCAGGGCGTCGCGGGCAGATACAGTCGTCTGTCAGCAGCAAGGCGGGTGGCCTAGAGAAGGGACATCTCGTGAACTCTGAGGGTGTCTGCTACGGAGTCGCTCCACCGTCGTCTTGGTCTTCCTCTGGCTCTCCAGCCAGAGTATCTGGTGTTGTATGCCTGAAGAGCTGAATGGTTTAGGGGCATACGTGTGAGGTGTCCGAACCACCTGATTCTCATATGTTTGATGTGTTGTAGGATTGGTGTTGCTCCTACCATGTCTCGTATCACCTCATTTCTGATCTTGTCCCGCCTTGTCTTGTTTACTGCTTTCCTCAGGCATTTCATTTCACAGGTGACCACTTTTCTCTCGAGGACTTTAGTTAGGGACCATGTCTGGCACTGGTATGTCAGCGTTGGTAGAAAAATGGCGTTGATGAGTTTCGCCTTAGTGCTGGTGGGAATGCTGGGGTGTTTCAGGAGAGGGGCAAGTTGGTAGCTGACTGTGTTTGCTTTCTGGCATCTGGTCTCGATTTCTCTGTCTAGTTTGCCATTTTCAGTGAAGATGCTGCCCAGGTATTTAAATTCACTGGCTTGCTTCAACTGGGTTCCGTTGATGTTGATGTCCAGTTTCTTTGGTCTCTTTCTGACAGTCATGACCTCGGTCTTGCTGACGCTGATCTTCATGCCATATGTCTCGCAGCTTTCATTCAGCTGGTCCGTGTGCTCCTGTAGCTGTATCTTGTCATTGTTCACCATTGCCTGGTCGTCCGCAAACATGAGTTCATTGAGTGCCTCAGGGTCTGGGTTTGCCTCCTTCGTAATCTGATCCATATAGATCACGAAGAGAAGAGGGGAGAGATTACAGCCCTGCCTTACTCCCGATGTCACTGGGAACCAGTCAGATGTTCCACTGGCGGTGCGGACTGCACTCCTGCTGTTGGCGTAGATGGCCCGAATGTTGTCTAGAAGTTGGCCCTTGATTGTCGTATTGCTCGAGGACCTTCCATAGCTTGTCTCTGTTGACTCGATCTAAGGCCTTTTCTTGATCAACGAATACAAGATGGAGATCTCGGTCATATTCGATCGCCCTCTCACACAGTTGTCGGAGTGTGAAGATTGTATCGGTGCACCCTTTTCCTTTTCTGAAGCCAAATTGGGCGTCACTGAGGAGATATTCTGTTTTCGCTCGAGTGCGCTGCTCCAGGATCTTTGCATACTTTTTCCCTACATGGCTGAGTAGTGATATGCCTCTGTAGGTACTACAGTCTTTCTTGCTGCCCTTCTTCATCCATATAGGCACCACTATTGCATTTTGCCAGTCTTCTGGTACTTTTCTCTCCTCCCAAGCTTTCTGAAAGATGGTGGTGAGCCACTGAATTCCGGTTTCACCGCACACATGGATGGCTTCAGTTGTTATGCCGTCGACTCCAGCTGCCTTGCCTTTAGGACTGGTCTTCACTGCTCCAGGCATGACCACCATGTGTAAACAGTGCTTCTCACCTGTACCTGCCCCTCCCTTGTGCTCACATACAACAATGGCCAATGAAATTACTGCATAACTATGTATTGTTTCTCTTTCACACAAATATCTTCAACTGCAACATTTTCAAGACAGATTTCCCAAACCACCAATGATCCATCACCTTCCAAACGGACAAAATCCTCAAACATCTCCTGCTGCGTGTCACATCCCTTTTTGTAGTTTTTAAAAAAAATTTTTTAGTTGTAATATTCCTTTTCAGTTCTGCTGTCACTTTCAGTTACCTTTCAACTGCGTGATTTCTCTATTGCCTATCCTGAGTAACACTCATTCGCTGTGTTCCCTCAATGTTCAATGCTCCTTCATTTTAGTGTCCACTTCTCTTACACCTCCTACGCTGAATGTCGCACCTTTCAACGGAGCGCACGACTGTCATGTTTGGTGCAGATCCCTTCAAGGGACGCCGAGATATGGCTGGCCAAATAACGCCGTTTTAAGAACCCCGTGGTTTGGGTTGGCCACCGTACACCAGTCGCACTACGTAGTACGTATGTATGTATGTAGTAGTGTGAAGGGAACGACGCGGACGAGTGCGCTCGTTAGGGCGTGACGCCACGCGCACATCTCATTCATCCAGCCGCTTACGGCTGGGAAGGTCGTAGATAATCACCACCGCGGCACAGTAGCAATTGATTGTCAGCCAACAAATTGTTTCTTTCAAGAAGAAAATAAACACTATTCCCACCCTAACTTTCATCATCATCCTCATCAGGTTCCCTGCCGCATGGCATTGGCGACCATGGACTTCCAACCATCTCTATCTCTCGTTGCCCCCAGCATCTCACCCATTCTCCTCATCCTCAGCCACCTTTCAAGTCTGTCCAGCATTCTCTCCCTGGGTCTACCCGGTATTCCATTTCCCTCCAGCTTTCCCATTGAGCCCAGGTGCTCCAAATCCCCCTTCCTCATAAAATGGCCTATAAATGTTGCTTGTCTTTTCCTAATCTTCCTTATCAGTGATCGACTTGTGTCTGCCTCCATCAAGACTGTCTCATTTGTTTTCTTTGCTGTCCATGGTACTCTCAACATTCTGCTGAGAAACCATATCTCGGCTGCCTCAATCCCGCTCTGGCTTTGCTTGCTGACTGTCCATGCCTCGCATCCGTACAACAGTATTGGTTCTATATAACATTCAAGGACTCTCTTTCTGATGTTAATTGATAGGCATTTGTTGGTAAGAATGCTTGTCATCTTCGTGAATGCTGTTTTGGCTTGGCCGATTCTGCCAGCTATTTCCGATGTGCATCTGCCGTCTGATGAAATGACCGTTCCCAGGTATTTGAACTTATTAACCTGTGTCAAGGTTGTGCCATTTGCTGTTATTTTGCAGGAGGGGATTTCATGTTTTTTACTGATCACCATGACTTCAGTCTTCCTGCTGTTTAGTTCCAACCCCTTACCTTTGCTTTCTGTTTCTAGTATATTCACAAGGTTTTGTAGGTCTCTTTCATTTTCTGCAATTAGCACGGTGTCATCTGCGTACCGAATGTTATCATTTTCCCTCCAACCTTTAATCCAGGGTCTTCTTCTAGGTTTCTCATGATGTTTTCGCTATATAGTAAAAACAGATCTGGTGACAAAACACAACCCTGTCTGACTCCTCTTTTGATGTTTTGAAAAGAGCTTATATTGTTTTCTATTCTCATTGCAGCTGTTTGTTCCCAGTACATATTCCTGATTATTCCTAGATCTTTTCCATCAGCATTGAGTCTCTCCAGTTGGTTGATCAGTTCTTCATGTCGTACCCGATCGAAAGCCTTGGTATAGTCAACAAAGCATAAATACAAATCCTTATTCATCTCAACTGACCTCTCTATGATAGTTCTTAGGATGTATATGGCATTAATAGTTCCTTTCCCCTCCACAAATCCACACTGTTCTTCTGCTATTTCTCTTTTGATTCTATTCCTTGTCCTCATCATGATTATTCTTAACAGAATTTTTGTTACATGACTCATCAAACTGATTGTGCGATCGCATTCTATAGCCCCTGTCTTCTTTGGAAGTGCAATGAAAATTGATTTTGACATATCTTTGGGGATTTTTCCTGTGTCATAAATTTCATTTAGGAGGACTGTTATTTTTTCTATGCCAAATTCCTCCAGGGCTTCAATCATCTCTGTAGTAATGTTTGGTCCTGGGGATTTTCCTGGTTTCATCTTTTTCAGTGCTGCTCTGACATCATCTTTCATTATGGGTGGTCCTTGAAAGTTCTTTTTTATAATGTGTTCTTCGTTTCTGTCATCCTCAAAAAGGTCTTTAATGTACTCTCCCCATCTTTCTAATACCTTGTCTTTTTCCATGATAAGCGTGCCATCTTTTGATTTTAAGCAACCAGTTGATGTGCATGTAAATTTCCTGTGAACAATTTCTTCAATTCGTCTGTACATACCCTGAGGATCCATTTTGTGTCGTTCTTCTATCACTTGGCATTTTGTGTTCATCCAAGCTTTCTTAGCTTCATTGCACCTAGACCTGATTTCTTTGTTCATCTTCCTGTATATCTCCTCGTTTCTCTTTGCCTTCCTCCTTTCCTCCATCAGGCCCAAAATTTCATTAGTCATCCAGCTCTTTTTTGCTTTTGTATTTGCCTTAGGGATTTCCTCACAAGCTTCATTTATAGAACTTCTCAACTTTATCCATTGTTCCTCACTGTCACCAACGTCTTCCAGAGCACTGAATTTGTTTTGAACATGTACATTAAATTTTTGACGTATCATTTCATCTGTCTTCAAGAGTCCAAGGTTTAGTTTGATGTTGCTTTTGGTCTGTTTCCTTTTCCTCAATTTCAGCCTAAACCTTCCCACTACCGGATTGTGGTCACTGTTGCAGTCTGCGCCTGGAAGTGTTTTTGCTGACAGTAAAGAATTTCTAAATGTTTTGTTGATCAGGATGTAGTCAATTTGATTTTTAGTATTATCTCCTGGACTCATCCAAGTCCATTTTTTCTGTTAGGCTGCTCAAACCAGGTGTTTCCTACTATGAACTCATTCATCTGTGCCCATTCTACAAGCTTCCCCCCTCTTTCGTTTCGTGTACCAAGGCCATGAGGTCCAACTATATCCTCCACCCTATCCTGTCCCACTTTAGCATTAAAATCTCCCATTATGACTGTAACTTCCTGTGATTTACATTGGACCTTGGCCATCTCTAAAACTTCGTAGAAGTTGTCGATGTCTTCCTGAGTACTTGCGGATGTTGGTGCATACACCTGTATGATGTTGATATCAAAAGGTTTCCCTCCGAATTTGACCAGTAAAACTCTATCGGACACTGCCCAGTATCCTTTAACTGCTTTTGATTTGTCTTTGTCCATTATGATGCCTACTCCTCTTTCATGTGAATTACCACCAGAGTATATCACTGTATATTCTCCTGATGTTATCATGCCTGCCCCCTTCCATCTCATTTCCCCTAATCCTAAAATACTGATGTTAAGTCTTTCCATCTCCATTTTGATGTTGTCTAATTTACCTTTCTGCAGCATTGTTCTTACATTCCATGTTGCCACCTTGGTGTTGAATTTAATCTTGGTTTTGGTCGCAGTAGCTGGCTGACGGTCTGGTGTCACCTGTGCCGCATGACAGTCCCTACCGGATGAAGGTGCTCCACAGGAGCACCTATTGACGTCGTTAACTTTCTTCTTTATTCTGCTCTGTCACTTTGTTACCTTTCAACTGCATGATTTGTCTATTGCCTATCCTGAGTAACTCTCAGTCGCTGTGTTCCCTCAATGTTCAATGCTCCTTCATTTTAGTGTCCACTTCTCTTTCACTTCCTACGCTGAATGTCACACCTTTCAACGGAGCGCACGACTGCCAAGTTTGGTGCAGATCCCTTCAGGGGACGCCGAGATACGGCTGGCTCAAAAACGCCGTTTAACA
>JAPXFY010000163.1:15000-25000 GCA_030674185.1 Monoplex corrugatus | reverse complement strand
TGGGAAGGATGTAATTGATGACACACCCCAGTAACATCTTTGGCGTGCCTCTTACCTTCCCCTTCCAGGACCCGCACACCTCCTACGCTGAATGTCGCACCTTTCAAGGGAACGTACGACTGGCAAGTTTGGTGCAGATCCCTTGATGGGACGGCGAGATAGGGCTGGCCCAAAAATGCCGTTTTAACAACCCCGTGGTTTTGGTTGGCCACCGTACACCACACGCACTACGTAGTACGTATGTATGTATGTAGTAGTGCGAAGGGAAGGACGCCATCGATTGCGCTCGTTAGGGCGTGACGCCAAGCGCACATCTCATTCATCCAGCTGCTTACTCCGGGAAGGTCTTAGATATTCATCAGGGCGTGACGCCACGCGCACATCTCATTCATACAGCTGCTTACGCCGGGAAGGTCGTAGATAATCACTGGGCGGCACAGTACCAATTGATTGTCCGCCAACAATTTGTTTCTTTTAAGAAGAAAATAAACACTACTCCCACCCTAACTTGGCTAACGGTAAAGGGGCGGTCACGCACGCTTCAATGACGCCACACAACGAGTCAAGTGATACTGCCCCAGGAGACCACTTCTTTCAATGACCTCTTAAGAAGCCAGTTGTGTCCGGGTCACGGCCGAGTGATTGGGAAGAATAACACTAACCATCGACCACGGTGCAGGTGGACAAAAGAAAACTCCATCCTCTACCCGCCCCGTCTTCTTACAGGCTGTCGGCGAGGCCAGGCGTCAACGGTAGGCAAATAAACGAGGGCCAACCACGTCACCGGCGGCGGATGCCCGGCAGCTCGTGTCACCGTGTCAAGCAGCCACGCCTGACCACCATGTGTAAACAGTTCTTCTCAGCCCTAGCCGCCCCTCCCCTGTGGTCAGGTTAAACAAAACAATGGGCAAGCGTGGTTGGCTGCAGGTAAGCTACGACTGACGGCACGTCACAGGGAAAGCATGTCATCGCCAGGTCCTAGATATCACCCGCTCTCGCCACCTCTCTCTCTTTCTGTCTGTATATGTCTTTGTGTGTGTGTGCTTTTGTGTGTGTGCACTTGGACACGCTGCCAAGTATACCAGTTACTGGCACTGAACATGTAACACGCTACACAAGTCACTGTCAACGGCCACGGAAGCAGGCACACCCACGCGCCCTCCTATCTACCCTCATGCTGCACTTCAACACTCAACCAACCATTATCAACAAACACAGCCACACAACAACAACAACAAACAACAATCACCCACAGCCTGCCTGCTCCATGTGTCTGGGCTGCTGCATTGCAACCAACAACACACAAAAACAAACTACAACACAACAGCTCAGCCCAGGTCGTCGAACAACACACACACACACAAAATATATATATCATGGAAATTAATAAAACATTTATATAATGGACATAAATCTCTCTCTTCACTCTCTCTCTATATATACAAACACACACACACACACATAGATATGTAATGAAATTACTGCATAACTATGTATTGTTTCTCTTTCACTCAAATATCTTCAACGGCAACATTTTCAAGACAGATTTCCCAAACCACCACTCATCCATCACCTTCCAAACGGACAAAACCCTCAAACATCTGCTGCTGCTTGTCACATCCCTTTTTGTAGTTTTTAAAAAAATTTTAGTTGTAATATTTCTTTTCAGTTCTGATCTGTCACTTTCAGTTACCTTTGAACTGCATCATTTGTCTATTGCCTATCCTGAGTAACTCTCAGTCGCCCTGTTCCCTCAATGTTCAATGCTCTGTCAGTTTAGTGTCCACTTCTCTTTCACTTGACAAGACGACCTGGCCTGCTGGAAACGTCGTCGTCTGTACTCCAAAGGATCATGTAGAAACAAGGTGTTTTTTCATGTTTGCTTTTACCCTGTATCTTTTACCTCTATGTATCAGAGCTCTCCCTGTCTGTGTCTTTTTGTGTGTGCGAGCGCGTGCGCGCGCGCGCGCGTGCGTGTGTGTTTGTCTACAATCGATTGCAGTCACATTAATTGCCACTCATTGCCTTGTGCACACTGCTCGCTCGCTTGCTCCCTCCCTACCTTCCTCACCTGCAGATCCCATCCATGGCTTTCTTGTGCTCTCACCATCACTCCCGTCTCAGCGCTTGCATCAGCAGCAACCACCCTCCTGCGCAGTCAGCACCTCGGCCGGCGAAGGCATTGGCGGGTAAGTAGCCTGACTTTCCATCCCTGTGGAAACAGTGCATTACAGTGCTCATTCAACAGTGGCTTGTGCTCTTGTCCCATTTCCTTTGCATCAGGCTAACAGTCTGACGTAACTTGGTCTTCCCCCTCCCATGTGAACAGCATCCAACAGACAAAGCCACCAATGCTGGGTTGGTACTAGTCCAAGGGAAGCGACTCCCTTACAAAGACAGTGCCTGGAAATGGTCTTGCTGAGCACCCTGTCTTCGTGTCTCCCAGTTGTTGTTGTTGTTTTTATTTTGTCCTTCCTATCTGTCTTTATTTGGGGTTGGGGAAGGAGGGGGCGTTGGGGAGGGGGTTGGGCTTGTCTGTACCAATCGTGATGCAGTCCTGCACAAGCGCAGCGTGGCAGCAGGGCACATGTCTGTGCTGCCGGCTCCCAGCGCTGCCACTGTCGGAAGGATGTAATTGATGACACACACCAGTAACATCTTTGACGTGCCTCTTACCTTCCCCTTCCAGGACCCGCACACCTCCTATGCTGAATGTCGCACCTTTCAAGGGAGCGCACGACTGCCAAGTTTGGTGCAGATCCTTTGAGGGGACGGCGAGATAGGGTTGACCCCAAAATGCCGTTTAAACTACCCCGTGGATTGGTTGGCCACCGTCCACCACACGCACTACGTAGTACGTATGTATGTAGTAGTGCGAAGGGAAGGACGCCGACGAGTGCGGTCGTTAGGGCGTGACGCCACGCGCACAACTCCTTCAACCAGCCGCTAACGCCGGGAAGGTCGTAGATAATCACTTGCCGGCACAGTAGCAATTGATTGTCCGCCAACAAATTTTCTTTTCAGAAGAAAGTAAACACTATTCCCACCCTAACTTGGCTAATGGGAAAGGGGCGGTAACGCACGCTTCATTGACGCAACACAACGAATCAAGCGATACTGCCCCAGGAGACAACTTCTTTCAAAGAAGTCTAATAAGCCAGTAGTGTCCGGGTCACGGCCGAGTGATTGGGAAGAGTAACACTTAACCATCGACCACGGTGCAGGTGGACAAAAGAACACTCCAACCTCTACACGCCCCATCTTCTTATAGGGTGGCGGCGGGGCTAGGCGTCAAGTTAGGCAAATAAACCAGGGTCAACCAACTCACCGGCTGCGGATGCCCGGCACCTCGTGTCACCGTGTCAAGCAGCCAGGCCTGACCACCATGTGTAAACAGTTCTTCTCACTCCTTGCCGCCCCTCCCCTGTGGTCAGGTCACACACAACAATGGGCAAGCGTGCTTCGTTGCAGGTAGGCTACGACTGACGGCACGTCACAGGGGCATCATGTCACGGCCAAGTCGTAGATATCACCCGCTCTCGCCACCTCTGTCTTCGCGTCTGCCTGTCTCCATTGCCCTAGGTTCCTTTCTCTTCTCTACTGTACCTGTTGTTGTTTTTTTTGTATTTAGTCCTTCCTTTCTGTCTTTATTCGAGGTTGGGGAAGGGGGGGCGTTGGGGAGGGGGTTGAGGTTGTCTGTAACAATGGTGAAGCAGTTCTGCACAAGCGCAGCGTGGCAGCAGGGCACATGTCTGTGCTGCCAGCTGCCAGCGATGCCACTGTCGGAAGGATGTAATTGATGACACACACCGGTAACATCTTTGGCGTGCCTCTTACCTTCCTCTTTCAGGACCCGCACATCTCCAAGGCTGAATGTCGCACCTTTCAAGGGAGCGCACGACTGCCAAGTTTGGTGCAGATCCCTTGAGGGGACGGCGAGATACGGCTGACCCAAAAATGTCGTTTTAACAACCCCGTGGTTTTGGTTGGTCAGCGTACACCACACACACTACTTAGTACGTATGTATGTATGTAGTAGAGCGAAGGGAAGGACGCCGACGAGTGCGCTCGTTAGGGCGTGACGCCACGCACACATCTCCTTCAACCAGCCGCTAACGCCGGGAAGGTCGTAGATAATCACTTGCCGGCACAGTAGCAATTGATTGTCCGCCAACAAATAGTTTCTTTTCAGCATAAAATAAACACTACTCCCACCCTAACTTGGCTAACGGGAAAGGGGCGGTAACGCACGCTTCATTGACGCCACACAACGACTCAAGCGATACTGCCCCAGGAGACCATTTCTTTCAATGACCTCTTAAGAAGCCAGTTATGTCCAGGTCACGACCGAGTGATTGGGAAGAGTAACATTTAACCATCGACCACGGTGCAGGTGGACAAAGGAACACTCCAACCTCTACACGCCCCATCTTCTTATAGGGTGGCGGCGGGGCTAGGCGTCAAGTTAGGCAATTAAACCAGGGTCAACCACGTCACCGGCGGCGGATGCCCGCAGCTGATGTCACCGTGTCAAGCAGCCAGGCCTGACCAGCATGTGTAAACAGTGCTTTTCAGCCCTAGCCGCCCCGTCCCTGTGGTCAGCTCATACACAACAATGGGCAAGCGTGCTTGGCTGCAGGTAGGCTACGACTGACGGCACGTCACAGGGGCATCATGTCATGGGTACGTCGTAGATATCACCCACTCTCTCCACCTCTGTCTTCGCGTCTGCCTGTCTCCATTGCCGTAGGCTTCCTTAACCAGAATAACAAGAAAACCAATGTAAGCGCGTCTCCAACAAGACAAAACAAAGCAAGCGCAAATTTTCGGCCAACTAGCCTTTGTCAAGCGCGAACGCACGGTCACAGACAGATCACAGACACCAAACAATGGATAATAAAAACGGGACTAAAAACTTCCCTGCCGCCTTGTCCAGTGGGTAAGAAATGGAATGCCCATGTCGTCATGAGCAGTAGTAAGAAATGGGGAGAGGGGAGGCAACTATGATGTCAAAAGGGAAGTGAGATGAGTTCTGCAATTTTGAGAAGTGGCCATGCTATATCGGTATAGCCCTGTTCTGAAGAAGGCACAGGGCAAGAGCCAAGAGATAAGAGAGTAGATTGTGCCCGGTGCCAAGAATCTGGTAGGCATGGGAACAGGAAGAGACATGAAACGGCATGTCTGAATTTTGTTACTTATGGTTTGTCATTAAGACCATGTGGTTTGCGTGTTCCAAGTTTATTTATGAGGTGGGATTCTCTGTCTTTCCTGTCTATGGTGCTGTTATTGTGTAGAAGCCACAGACCTTTCACTCGGATGTCATTGATTGAGTGGTCTGATTGGTTGAAGTGATTGGGGATAGTTTTATCCCATTGGTGGCGGATATCAGCCAAGTGTTCTTTGAAACGTGTGTCAAGGGTGCGTCCAGTTTCACCAATATACAATTGGGAACATTTAGAGCAACTGATCAAGTAGACAATGTTATAAGTTTGACAGTTGAAATGTTTTGTAATTCTCATATGAGATTTGGGGCCTTTGACTGTGGTGGCTGAGCACAAGAAAGGACAAGTCTTGCATTTAGGTTTGTTGCATGGAGAGGTTCCTGGAGGTTGGCTGACTGGTTTGCTGAGATTCGAATGCACCAGCAAGTCGCGGAGATTTGTGTCTCTCTTGTAGACGATCAAAGGGCGCTTGTCAAAGGTTTCACCTGTAGTGGGACTGGATCTGTTCTCTACTGTACCTGTTATTGGTGTTGTTGTTATTTTTATATAGTCCTTCCTTTCTGTCTTTATTTGGGGTTGGGGAAGGAGGGGGCGTTGGGGAGGGGGTTGGGCTTGTCTGTACCAATGGTGATGCAGTCCTGCACAAGTGCAGCGTGGCAGCAGGGCACTTGTCTGTGCTGCCGGCTCCCAGGGCTGCCACTGTCGGAAGAATGTAATTGATCACACACACCAGTAACATCTTTGGCGTGTCTCTTTCCTTCCCTTTCCTGGACCCACACACCTCCTAGCTGAATGTCGCCCCTTTCAACGGAGCGCACGACTGCCAAGTTTGGTGCAGATCCCTTGAGGGGACGGCGAGATACGGCTGGCCCAAAAATGCCGTTTTAACAACCCCGTGGTTTTGGTTGGCCACCGTACACCACACGCACTACGTAGTACGTATGTATGTATGTAGTAGAGCGAAGGGAAGGACGCCGACCAGTGCGCTCGTTAGGGCGTGACGCCAAACGCAAATCTCCTTCAACCAGCCCCTAACGCCGGGAAGGTCGTAGATATTCACTTGCCGGCACAGTAGCAATTGATTGTCCGCCAATAAATTTTTTCTTTTCAGAAGAAAATAAACACTACTCACACCCTAACGAGTCAAGCGATACTGCCCCAGGAGACCACTTCTTTCAATGACCTTTTTAGAAGCCAGTAGTGTCCGGGTCACGGCCGAGTGATTAGGAAGAGTAACACTAACCATCGACCACGGTGCAGGTGGACAAAAGAACACTCCAACCTCTACCCGCCCCGTCGTCTCACAGGCTGTCGGCCAGGCCAGGCGTCAACGATAGGAAAATAAACCAGGGCCACCCACGTCACCGGCGGCGGATGCCCGGCCGCTCGTCACCGTGTCAAGCACCCACGCCTGACCACCATGTGTAAACAGTGTTTCTCAGCAATACCCGCCCCTCCCTTGTTCTCACACACAACAATGGGCAAGCGTGCTTGGCTGCAGGTAGGATACGACTGGCGGCACGTCACAGGGGCATCATGTCACGGCCAAGTCGTAGATATCAACCGCTCTCGCCACCTCTCTCTCTCTCACTTTCTGTCTGTATATCTGTGTGTGTGTGTGTGTGTCTTTGTGTGTGTGAACTTGGACACGCTGCCAAGTATACCAGTTACTGGCACTGAACATGTAACAGGCTACACAAGTCACTGAAAACGGCCACGCAAGCACGCACACCCACGCGCCCTCCTATCTACCCTCATGCAGCACTTCACCACTCAACCAACCATTATCAACAAGCACAGCCACACAACAACAACAACAAACAACAACAATCACCCACAGCCTGTCTGCTCCATGTGTCTGGGCTGCTGCATTGCAACCAACAACACACAAAAACACACTACAACACAACACGCCAGCCCAGGTCGTCGAACAACACACACACACACACACACACACACACACACACACACACACACACACACACACACACACAAAAATATATATATCATGGAAATTAATAAAACATATATATAATGGACATAAATCTCTCTCTCTCTCACTCTCTCTCTCTATACACACACACACATACACACATAGATATGTAATGAAATTACTGCATAACTATGTATTTTTTCTCTTTCACTCAAATATCTTCAACGGCAACATTTTCAAGACAGATTTCCCAAACCACCACTCATCCATCACCTTCCAAACGGACAAAACCCTCAAACATCTGCTGCTGCTTATCACATCACTTTTTGTAGTTTTTTAAACATCTTTTTAGTTGTAATATTTCTTTTCAGTTGTGCTCTGTCACTTTCAGTTACCTTTCAACTGCATCATTTCTATATTGCCTATCCTGAGTAACTCTCAGTCGCCCTGTTCCCTCAATGTTCAATGCTCTGTCATTTTAGTGTCCACTTCTCTTTCACTTGACAAGACGGCCTGGCCTTCTGGAAACGTTGTCATCTGTACTCCAAAGGATCATGTAGAAACAAGGTCTTTTTTCATGTTTGCTTTTACCCTGTATCTTTTACCTCTATGTATCAGAGCTCTCCCTGTCTGTATCTTTTTGTGTGTGCGCGTGCGCGCGCGCGCGCGCGCGCGTGTGTGTGTCTGGAATCGATCGCAGTCACATTAATTGCCACTCATTGCCTTGTGCACACTGCTCGCTCGCCCCGCTCCCTCCCTACCTTCCTCACCTGCAGATTCCATCCATGGCTTTCTTGTGCTCTCACCAGCACTCCGTCTCGGCGCTGGCATCAGCAGCAACCACCCTCCTGCGCAGTCAGCACCTCGGCCGGCGAAGGCATTGGCGGGTAAGTAGCCTGACTCTGCATCCCTGTGCAAACAGTGCATTACAGTGCTCATTCAACAGTGGCTTGTGCTCTTGTCCCATTTCCTGTTAACCACCCACCCTACGTCCTTTGCATCAGGCTAACAGTCTGACGTAAGGCGGTCTTCCCCCTCCCATGTGAATAGCATCCAACAGACAAAGACAGTAATGCTGGGTTGGCACTAGTCCAAGGGAAGCGACTCCCTTACAAAGACAGTGCCTGGCAATGGTCTTGCTGAGCACCCTGTCTTTGCGTCTCCCTGTCTCCATTGCCGTAGGCTTCCTTTCTGTTCTCTACTGTACTTGTTGTTGTTGTTGTTGTTTTTTTTTTAGTCCTTCCTTTCTGTCTTTATTTGGGGTTGGGGAAGGAGGGGGTTTTTGTTGGGGAGAGGGTTGGGCTTGTCTGTACCAATGGTAATGCAGTCCACACACACATGGACACACACCACACACACACACACACAAACACACACAAACACACACATTCACATTCACACACACACACCACACACATATACCACACACACACACAACACACACACACACACACACACACACACAACACACACACACACACACATTCACATTTACACACAGACATCACACAGACATAGACATACCACACACACACCACACACACACACACACACACACACACACACACACACACACACACACACACACACATTCACATTCACACACACACACACACATTCAAATTCACACACACACACATCACCCAGACAACACACACCACACACACACACACACACACACACACACACACACACACACACACACACACACACACACACACACACACACACACACACACAACACACACACACACACGAAGAATTGTTTGCAGTCAGAATGTTCCAACTGTGCAAACACCACATTAACTGAAAACATCATCTTATTTTATGTTGATAACAACTACCCACAGACTCCATGTCCGATCTAATAATCCTTCTGGGGAAAGTAGACATTTCAGAAATGCAAATTGAAAAACAGTTTACTGAATATCACTTCTTTTAGGAAATGTCTTACCACAACATGCCATATAGAAAAATCTAGTCCAAAGTGACATGGAATTTGCACACTTTTGGAGAAAAATGGTAGCCATATCTTTTATCTTGTTATTGTTATCATTGTTTAAAGCCCAGCTGACTGCTTAGAGCCATATCAGGGTTAGTTTCATCTGTTACAGACCAAGTTATACTAATATGTCAACACTGTCTTTATATGTGTAACATTGTTGTTGTTGTTATTCTTCGTTGTCACATTGTATGTTAGATGTCCGTTTTGTTGTGAAACAAAAAATGTATAGAAACAAGTTTTTAAGAAAAGTTATGCTAATCGCTTATCCATTTACGACATCAAATATGAACGTTTTCCGAAAACTTTGCCCGTACACATTTCGTCTGATTCTGTTCGTTTTTGGTGTTGATGATACTCCATGTGCATCTGTACATGTAGTTCATTTTGACTGAAGATGTGGATGTCTTGTATATATGTTGAATTTGATCTCTTGTGTGCTTAAAATTTTGCTTTGCTAATTGTTTTTGTCTTGATATCTTGTTGAAAGTGGATGAAAATATATTTTTTAACGTTTTTGGACTGATGAGTGTTCAAGTCAGTGGTCTCTTTCGCTAACCACTTCGTGGAGTTGAATGATGTCAAACACATAATGTCTGCCTCACAACGAGACTTACTTCTTGTCTTGTCATTTCATCAGAAAGTGGATTTTCTCATAAAAAAAATGGGGTGGGTGTGCTTGTTAATGTTGCCTTGACTGCCTGTGATAACAACAATCATCATAATGATGAAGACTGGTTGAACACCATTTTGCTCTGAAGGGGATGTGGGATTTGGATTGTGTAGAAAAATTAGAGGATTAGAAGAAAACGCTGTTGACTTCGGCAAGACCATGATGTGAGT
>JAPXFY010000163.1:0-10000 GCA_030674185.1 Monoplex corrugatus | reverse complement strand
GCCCAGAGGCTGCCCCCTGGAAAACTGCCAGGAATGTCTGAAGACTGGTCGACTTGTCATCCTGGACAGCTCGATGGGGATCCTTCATGCGCTGGTCCTGCCCTTTACCCGACACATTCACTACGTTCCACCAGTCGAGGATGGTCTGGATGAAGTCGGCAGTGTCGTGGCATCCTTTCAGTCGCAACGCAGCCACAACCTTGTCGTTGAACACCCTCAAGACATGCTGCACATTCTGTAGTTGCAACCTTGAGGGGTTCACTGCAGACTGCGTGAGGGGCGTGGTCTTCAGAACGCTGTCTTTCTCCACCTCGTACAGTTCTCTCACATCAGCAAATGATCCTGTGTGACACCCGATGGTTAGTTTTTGACACTTTTCGCTGATCCAGTTGTTCCGGATGCTCTTCAGGAGATGCACAGTGTCAAAAAGGAGGAACCAGGCACGCTCGTTCTCAAGTGGATGCTTGGCTACTGCACTGGAATCAACCGGCCGGTCAAATGACTTGCAGTACTGCTGATTGATCTTGTGGTTGTCTGTGATGGACCCGATGACACGCCCGCCCGATTTCTCAACAGCGACTGCCGCTTCCATGACCCGTGCAAACTGGTATGCAGATGTCAGCTTGTGTACAGGTGTCACAGAAACCATGAGACTGGGCCCCTTGTGTAGCGCCTTCATCATGATGCAGAGCATGGAGGTGGCCCTGCAGTCTGGGTTGTTGTCAGCCATCCCACTCAACACTCCCCCAGCAAACGCAACAGTCGGCCGAATCTGGACTTCATCCACCAACAGGAAAACATTCTTCTGCTGTGGCATCTGCAAAAGAATAAGAATAAGATGACTTTATTGCCTGTATACACAGAGAAAGTTTACTTTTGGCTTGCACAAATAGGGGTTGCCAAATTCTGAAATTTCTGGTCGCCAATGGGGCAACCATCTTCAAGAAATTACTCGCCCCACCCAAATTTAACTCGCCCATGGAATCATGCCATAATATTTTATTTTCATAATTTTTACTCGCCAGTGGGGCAACCACTAACACGACTTTCACTCGCCCTGCCATTTTTTCAGTCGCCATGGCGTGTTGGGCGACCGTATTTGGCAAGCCTTGACATACAATAAAACAAACATTAAATATCATCACAGATTGGCTGAATGCAAGAAAATATAAAATTATCATAGATAACTTGACTTAAAAACAATAAATTTAGATCACCGGGAAACCCATTATGAATGTGTACACCACAACAGGGCATAAAACAATATAAATTAATTATAAAAGAGAATATAATAATATAATATATATATAAACAGGGCTGGCCCTTCACACCAAAGAGCTACTCGCCAAAAACTAAGCCAACTCGCCAGAAAATGGCTGAGTACTTACACACTTTTATACGGGTAAAACTTTGTTTTATTCAATGGCATTGGTTAGCAATAACAACAGCAAATAAAACAACAATGAAAAGACTAGGAAAGAAGTGTTAAAATGTTTTTAAATCTGAATGGGATTTCCAGTTGAATCTTAGGATTGATCTTCAGGACAAGTTCGCAAAATTTGTACTCGTCAAAATGGCGAGTTAAATGGCAATTTCACTCGCCAAAATTGTGTTTTACTCGCCATGTCGAATAAAAAAGGGGGAAGGGCCAGCCATGTATAAATTAATAATACTTTAACTTACCATCTTCTCGAATGTTTCCTTCAGCACCTGATCTCTGTCCACTGACGATGTGATGTAACGCAGCTTTCTCTTGCTGGGCAGAGTGAGAAAGTCGCGTAGCTGCTCGTAATCACACTGGGGGTATGACTCAAGTGCAAGGCAGTAGTCACTCATAGAGAACTCCTTGCGGCACAACAGTTCCAACTGCCGAGTCAAGAACACCAATTTCTTCTCCCTCTTGCTGTCCACACAGTCTGCTGCCTGACCTTGCAGAACTGACACTACCTTCTCTAGCACTCTGTCCAGGGGAATAGCAAAGTTCACAGAGAAGTGGACGGCTTCAAAGAACTGTGAAAAGGATCGAAGACCGTTGTTGGGGTGAAGAGTCTTACCCAGTGGGACACTGATTCCACTCTTGTAGATTGTGCATGTCAGTGATGAACACAAAGTCGGCCTGTTTTCCACAATCACTGTTAACTTGCATTCACTCCAGTTCTCCGACATGAACAGGCACACAAACCTTCCATCAGATCTTGAAATTAGCAGGTTCTTGTATTTCTTGCGCAACTCACGGTCAGGTTGGAAGGAATCGAAAGAAGTGATAGTGTCTTTCTGTAGAAAGTACTCCAACTGCTTGTCCTCTTTCTTCGCCGTGCGAGGTGAAGGCTTGGGGGTAGGTAGGCAAGATGCTGGCACATTCTCGAAAACACTTGGAGGAGTCGAAGGTCGGGTAGATCCCCCAGGAATCTTTATCATGGGAGCATCGGCAGGCCAGTGTCTCTCACAAATTACGAACTTCTCAGGATCTAGCTCGAAGTTTTCACGTGGCGGGAGAACATCGATCCACTTCTGCCGCTCGAGAGTGTCTTTCGGCAAACGAAATACACGGCACTTATTGTCCTTGTTGTAGTTACCACTACACCTCACTACACCACACTTTTTCGGCATCTTTGGCTGAGAAAAACAGGAGAAAACTTTGTAAACAAGCACCAACTGCGTTTGGACGAATCGCTATGTCCGGTTCATAGGTCTACGAGAAACGATATAGTGCGGACTTACCATCACCAATACTTAATTTCAGTTTTCGCACACAAACGCATTATCGGATCAAATGTATTTTCTTCCGTCGTAAAATGATTTTGGTTATAAATGAAGGAGTTAGATGAGAAAAATAACCTTCATTTGAGACAGTCAATTCTGCTCGTATTCTTGCGCCGAGTCACGGCTAAAAATAGACTTAGCCTGTCTAGCCAGCTTGCTGCGAACTGGCCCCCACTAGCGGGGCCAGGAATCTGCCTGTGCCAGTCCTGGTTAGAGTAGTCCTTGCCCACAGATAATAACAATCTTGTCTGCACCTTGCCCCTAACATTATGTGTCACCTGTAACCCACAGATAATAACAATCTTGCCTGCACCTTGCCCCTAACATTGTGTGACACCTGTAGCCCACAGATAATAACAATCTTGTCTGCACCTTGCCCCTAACATTGTGTGACACCTGTAGCCCACAGATAATAACAATCTTGCCTGCACCTTGCCCCTAACATTCTGTGACACCTGTAGCCCACAGATAATAACAATCTTGTCTGCACCTTGCCCCTAACATTGTGTCACCTGTAGCCCACAGATAATAACAATCTTGTCTGCACCTTGCCCCTAACATTGTGTGACACCTGTAGCCCACAGATAATAACAATCTTGCCTGCACCTTGCCCCTAACATTGTGTGACACCTGTAGCCCACAGATAATAGCAATCTTGCCTGCACCTTGCCCCTAACATTGTGTGTCACCTGTAGCCCACAGATAATAACAATCTTGCCTGCACCTTGCTCCTAACATTGTGTGACACCTGTAGCCCACAGATAATAACAAACTTGCATGCAGGATGCAAGTTATAAACAGGACGAACAACATTCGATGGTCTGCCATCCACTTCCAGCAAATATGGGAGTTCAGATAATGAAATCTGCATGAATCGTAAAGATTAAGGATGATAACAATCTTGCCTGTAGTGTTCAAGTTATAAACAGGACAGGCAACATTCTTTGGTCTGCCATTAACCTTCGGACAAAATTGAGTTTGGATGATGAAATATACGTAACCGGAAAGATGTTGTAAGTGCCCTGATATTTTTAGTGGACATCTGGGCAGCTTGTTGGTATCGGACGTCAAAAGGACGTGTATCACTGGTCATTGAACAAGAGAGGAACGTCTAGTACGTGTATTTATAGATCCAAGGTATGACCGTTTTTTAGGGATTCAGAATCAAAGGTGAAAGTATCACTTTACTTGAAATGATTGAACACATGTGATATTACTTATCAGCGTGAAACATATGTTGATGTGAAGACGAAGAGAAAGAAAGAGTTAGAAAACATGTGTGAAGTGTAATGCTGATGGATATCCATATCCTTCATTTGGTCAAGACGAAAGAAATGTTATCATAATGGTGATGGATATCCATATCCTTCATTTGGTCAAGACGAAAGAAATGTTATAATGATGATGGATATCCATATCCTTCATTTGGTCAAGACGAAACAAATGTTATAATGATGATGGATATCCATATCCTTCATTTGATCAAGACGAAAGAAATGTTATAATGATGATGGATATCCATATCCTTCATTTGGTCAAGACGAAAGAAATATTATAATGATGATGGATATCCATATCCTTCATTTGGTCAAGACGAAAGAAATGTTATAATGATGATGGATATCCATATCCTTCATTTGGTCAAGACGAAACAAATGTTATCATAATGGTGATGGATATCCATATCCTTCATTTGGTCAAGACGAAACAAATGTTATCATAATGATGATGGATATCCATATCCTTCATTTGGTCAAGACGAAACAAATGTTATCATAATGATGATGGATATCCATATCCTTCATTTGGTCAAGACGAAACAAATGTTATCATAATGATGATGGATATCCATATCCTTCATTTGGTCAAGACGAAACAAATGTTATCATAATGGTGATGGATATCCATATCCTTCATTTGGTCAAGACGAAAGAAATGTTATCATAATGGTGATGGATATCCATATCCTTCATTTGGTCAAGACGAAAGAAATGTTATCATAATGGTGATGGATATCCATATCCTTCATTTGGTCAAGACGAAAGAAATGTTATAATGATGATGGATATCCATATCCTTCATTTGGTCAAGACGAAACAAATGTTATCATAATGGTGATGGATATCCATATCCTTCATTTGGTCAAGACGAAAGAAATGTTATAATGATGATGGATATCCATATCCTTCATTTGGTCAAGACGAAAGAAATGTTATAATGATGATGGATATCCATATCCTTCATTTGGTCAAGACGAAACAAATGTTATAATGGTGATGGATATCCATATCCTTCATTTGGTCAAGACGAAACAAATGTTATCATAATGATGATGGATATCCATATCCTTCATTTGGTCAAGACGAAACAAATGTTATCATAATGATGATGGATATCCATATCCTTCATTTGGTCAAGACGAAAGAAATGTTATAATGATGATGGATATCCATATCCTTCATTTGGTCAAGACGAAACAAATGTTATCATAATGGTGATGGATATCCATATCCTTCATTTGGTCAAGACGAAACAAATGTTATCATAATGATGATGGATATCCATATCCTTCATTTGGTCAAGACGAAACAAATGTTATCATAATGGTGATGGATATCCATATCCTTCATTTGGTCAAGACGAAACAAATGTTATCATAATGGTGATGGAAATCCATATCCTTCATTTGGTCAAGACGAAAGAAATGTTATCATAATGGTGATGGATATCCATATCCTTCATTTGGTCAAGACGAAACAAATGTTATCATAATGGTGATGGATATCCATATCCTTCATTTGGTCAAGACGAAACAAATGTTATCATAATGGTGATGGATATCCATATCCTTCATTTGGTCAAGACGAAACAAATGTTATCATAATGGTGATGGATATCCATATCCTTCATTTGGTCAAGACGAAACAAATGTTATCATAATGGTGATGGATATCCATATCCTTCATTTGGTCAAGACGAAACAAATGTTATCATAATGGTGATGGATATCCATATCCTTCATTTGGTCAAGACGAAACAAATGTTATCATAATGGTGATGGATATCCATATCCTTCATTTGGTCAAGACGAAACAAATGTTATCATAATGGTGATGGATATCCATATCCTTCATTTGGTCAAGACGAAACAAATGTTATCATAATGGTGATGGATATCCATATCCTTCATTTGGTCAAGACGAAACAAATGTTATCATAATGGTGATGGATATCCATATCCTTCATTTGGTCAAGACGAAACAAATGTTATCATAATGGTGATGGATATCCATATCCTTCATTTGGTCAAGACGAAACAAATGTTATCATAATGGTGATGGATATCCATATCCTTCATTTGGTCAAGACGAAACAAATGTTATCATAATGGTGATGGATATCCATATCCTTCATTTGGTCAAGACGAAACAAATGTTATCATAATGGTGATGGATATCCATATCCTTCATTTGGTCAAGACGAAACAAATGTTATCATAATGGTGATGGATATCCATATCCTTCATTTGGTCAAGACGAAACAAATGTTATCATAATGGTGATGGATATCCATATCCTTCATTTGGTCAAGACGAAACAAATGTTATCATAATGGTGATGGATATCCATATCCTTCATTTGGTCAAGACGAAACAAATGTTATCATAATGATGATGGATATCCATATCCTTCATTTGGTCAAGACGAAACAAATGTTATCATAATGGTGATGGATATCCATATCCTTCATTTGGTCAAGATGAAACAAATGTTATCATAATGGTGATGGATATCCATATCCTTCATTTGGTCAAGACGAAACAAATGTTATCATAATGGTGATGGATATCCATATCCTTCATTTGGTCAAGATGAAACAAATGTTATCATAATGGTGATGGATATCCATATCCTTCATTTGGTCAAGACGAAAGAAATGTTATCATAATGGTGATGGATATCCATATCCTTCATTTGGTCAAGACGAAACAAATGTTATCATAATGGTGAATGGATATCCATATCCTTCATTTGGTCAAGACGAAACAAATGTTATCATAATGGTGATGGATATCCATATCCTTCATTTGGTCAAGACGAAACAAATGTTATCATAATGGTGATGGATATCCATATCCTTCATTTGGTCAAGACGAAACAAATGTTATCATAATGGTGATGGATATCCATATCCTTCATTTGGTCAAGACGAAACAAATGTTATCATAATGGTGATGGATATCCATATCCTTCATTTGGTCAAGACGAAACAAATGTTATCATAATGGTGATGGATATCCATATCCTTCATTTGGTCAAGACGAAACAAATGTTATCATAATGGTGATGGATATCCATATCCTTCATTTGGTCAAGACGAAACAAATGTTATCATAATGGTGATGGATATCCATATCCTTCATTTAGTCAAGACGAAACAAATGTTATCATAATGGTGATGGATATCCATATCCTTCATTTGGTCAAGACGAAACAAATGTTATCATAATGGTGATGGATATCCATATCCTTCATTTGGTCAAGACGAAACAAATGTTATCATAATGGTGATGGATATCCATATCCTTCATTTGGTCAAGACGAAACAAATGTTATCATAATGGTGATGGATATCCATATCCTTCATTTGGTCAAGACGAAACAAATGTTATCATAATGGTGATGGATATCCATATCCTTCATTTGGTCAAGACGAAACAAATGTTATCATAATGGTGATGGATATCCATATCCTTCATTTGGTCAAGACGAAACAAATGTTATCATAAGGGTTTGATGGATATCCATATCCTTCATTTGGTCAAGACGAAACAAATGTTATCATAATGGTGATGGATATCCATATCCTCATTTGGTCAAGACGAAACAAATGTTATCATAATGGTGAGGATATCCATATCCTCATCATTTGGTCAAGACGAAACAAATGTTATCATTAATGGTGATGGATATCCATATCCTTCATTTGGTCAAGACGAAACAAATGTTATCATAATGGTTGATGGATATCCATATCCTTCATTTGGTCAAGACGAAACAAATGTTATCATAATGGTGATGGATATCCATATCCTTCATTTAGTCAAGACGAAACAAATGTTATCATAATGGTGATGGATATCCATATCCTTCATTTGGTCAAGACGAAACAAATGTTATCATAATGGTGATGGATATCCATATCCTTCATTTGGTCAAGACGAAACAAATGTTATCATAATGGTTGATGGATATCCATATCCTTCATTTGGTCAAGACGAAACAAATGTTATCATAATGGTGATGGATATCCATATCCTTCATTTGGTCAAGACGAACACAAATGTTATCATAATGGTGATGGATATCCATATCCTTCATTTGGTCAAGAACGAAACAAAGAATTATCATAATGGTGATGGATATCCATATCCTTCATTTGGTCAAGACGAAACAAATGTTATCATAATGGTGATGGATATCCATATCCTTCATTTGGTCAAGACGAAACAAATGTTATCATAATGGTGATGGATATCCATATCCTTCATTTGGTCAAGACGAAACAAATGTTATCATAATGTGTGATGGATATCCCATATCCTTCATTTGGTCAAGACGAAACAAATGTTATCATAATGGTGATGGATATCCATATCCTTCATTTGGTCAAACGAAACAAATGTTATCATAATGGTGATGGATATCCATATCCTTCATTTGGTCAAAACGAAACAAATGTTATCATAATGGTGATGGATATCCATATCCTTCTTTTTGGTCAAGACGAAACAAATGTTATCATAATGGTGATGGATATCCATATCCTTCATTTGGTCAAGACGAAACAAATGTTATCAAATGGTGATGGATAACCATATCCTTCATTTGGTCAAGACGAAAGAAATGTTATCATAATGTTGATGGATATCCATATCCTTCATTTGGTCAAGACGAAACAAATGTTATCATAAAATGGTGATGGATATCCATATCCATCATTTGGTCAAGACGAAAAAAAATGTTATCATAATGGTGATGGATATCCATATCCTTCATTTGGTCAAGACGAAACAAATGTTATCATAATGGTGATGGATATCCATATCCTTCATTTGGTCAAGACGAAACAAATGTTATCATAATGGTGATGGATATCCATATCTTTCATTTGGTCAAGACGAAACAAATGTTATCATAATGGTGATGGATATCCATATCCTTCATTTGGTCAAGACGAAACAAATGTTATCATAATGGTGATGGATATCCATATCCTTCATTTGGTCAAGACGAAACAAACATGTTTCTTTATTGGGATGGATTATCCATGCATGGTGGAACGAGAAACAAATGGAATTAAGGTTATGGAAAAATGCAAAGGGAAGAGACAAAAAAGTTATAAGATGAGAGATAAATAAAAATTGGGAAAGAGAAAAAGATAGAATCAGAGGGAAAAGGAGGAGAGAAAGAGATGAGATAGAGAAGAGGAAAATAAATAGAGAAGAAGAGAAGAGATACAAAGTAAGGATGAGAAAGAAACAAAGAGAGAGAGAGAGAAAGAGAGAGAGTAGAGGAGTAGAAAGAGAAGAGAAGGGAGAAAGAGAGAGAGAAAGAGAGAGAAGAGAGAAAGAGATAAAGAGAGAGAAGAGAGAAGAAAAGAGAGAGAAAAGAGAAGAAAGAGAGAGAGAGAGAAAGAAGAGAGAAAAAGAGGAGAGAAAGAGAGAGAAAGAAAGACAGAGAAAGAAGAGAGAAAAGAGGGAGAGAGAAAAGAGAGAGAAAGAAAGGAGAAAGAGAAGAGAAAAGAAAGCAGGGAAAGAGAAAGAGAGAGAAAGAGAGAGAGTGGGGGTGGGGTGGGCAGACGACAGACAAACAGGCAGACAGACAGGCAGGCAGACAGAGGATAGCAGGCGAGGAAAGGCAGACATAGACAGACAGTGACAGACAGACAGGCAGACAGACAGACAAACAGGCAGACAGACACAAGCAGAAACAGGACAGGCAGACAACAGTGACAGACAGACAGAAAAGGCAGGCAGCAGGCAGGCAGGCAGACAGTGACAGCAGACAGGCAGGCAGCAGACAGTGACAGACAGCCCACAGAAGAAGCATGGGGGAAGTAGGATACAAAAAGAAAATTAAGGTTAAATTTTAGGTTTCGTTATTCATTAATTTATTCATTGTTTGTTGGTTTGTCTGTTTGTTTGTTTGTTTCTTTCTTGTGGAATCACAAGGGT
>JAPXFY010001627.1:25000-34162 GCA_030674185.1 Monoplex corrugatus | reverse complement strand
AGACAAAGTCAAGATAGACATGGAAAGATTAAAAAACAGTACTTGAGGATAGGAGAGGTGAGACGAAAAGGAGCAGGGATAATGTCATCGGACAAGCATAAAATTCTATATTCGTGAGGAGACACACATGAAAGAGGGGTAAACATCATAATTGACAGCGGAGAGTCAAACTGTATCACGGGATACTATACTGGGCAGCATCAGACCGTGTTTTAACTAGTTAGTTTAGTTTTGGAGGCGTGCCATTTGATATCAACACTGTCCAGGTATATGCAGCAATACTTGCAAGTACTGAGAAAGATATCAATCTCTAATATACGGAGTTAAAGACAGCCAAAGCTCAGTGTAAATCACAGGATGTTACAATTGGAGATTTTAATACTATAGTGGGACGGAAAAAGTAGACCTCAGGGCCCTTTTTGATAGCAAAATAAATGGGGGAGAAAACTTGTTGAGTGGGCACAAGTATATGAATTCATTATAGGATCACTTGGTTTGAGCAGCATAACAGAAAAAATGGACATGGATAAATCCGGGAGACCGTACAACAGATCCAATTATTACGTCCTGATAAACAAGATATTTAGAAATTCTTTACTGATAGCAAACATTTTGCCAGGCGCAAAACTGCAACAGTGACCACAATCCTGCATTGGAAAAATTAGGCTGAAAGTAAACAGAAGAAACCAGACCAAAAATAACATCAAGCTGAATCTTGGCCCTCTTTTAAACAGAGGAATCAACCTGTGCAAAATTTAGCATATCTGTTTGAGAAAAAAATTCAGGGGCTCTGGAAATGTTAGAACAGTGAAAAAGAATGGACAAACTTGAAAAAGTCAGTAGATGAAGCTTGTAAAGAAATGCAAAGAAGAATTGGATGACAAAAGAAATTGTAAATTTGTAGATGAACGTAAGAAGGAAAAGGGGAAAGAGGAAGAATACAAAAAAGATAGATAAGGAAATCAGGAAGCAAGTGCAATGAAGCTTAATGAGCCTGGTTAGAAACAAAGTGCAAAGAAATAGAAAACTGACGCAAGACAGAACCTAAGTCTATGTACAGAAATACTGAAGAAATAGCTCAAAGGAAAAGGACGTGCACACCAACTGGTAGCCTGAAATTAAAAGATGGACCGATTTTTTTGGAAAAAGACAAAATATAAGATAGATGGGCAGAGAAAATTGAAGAAAGTTTTGACTAGACGGAAAAGAGGAACACATCATTAGAAAGAACTTTGAAAAGCCCCCGGACCAGGCAACATTTCTATGCAAATGATTGAGGCTCTGGACGAATTTGTTATTGAAACGGAAAGTCCTAAATGAAACTTATGACACCAGAAAAATCCCCACAGATGTGTCAGAGTCACTTTTCATTGCACTTCCAAAGAAAGAAGGGGTTACAGAATGCGAACTTCATCGTATAATCAGCCTGATGGGTTCAAGTCACACTGGTTCTGTGAAGAATAATCATGATGAGGACAAGGAATTGAATCAAAACAGAATAGCAGAAAAACAATGTGAATTTGTTGAAGGGTAAAGAACTATTAATGCCATATACATCCTAAGGACTTTCTTAGAAAGATCGGTCAAGTTAAATAGGGATTCATATTCATGTTTTTTTATATACTAAGGTGTTTGATCAGGAAAGACATGAATATATATCAACCAACTGAAAAGGCTCAATATTGGTGAAAAATATCTAAGAATTATAAGAAATTTGTATTACGAACAATCAGCAGCAATGAAAGTAGAAAATGGTGTAACATTTTTTGAAAAATGAAATGAGAGATTAAACAGTAAGTGTGTTCTGTCATCATATTTGTTTTCAGTGTACAGTGAAACCATTATGAGAAATCTAGAAAAATGTCCTGGGATAAAAGTTCGATGAAAAATTAAAAAAAGTATCTTCGTTATACAGTTGACACCATTCTAATTACAGAAAATGAAAAAGACTATAAAATATGTGACTACAAGAGAAATAGAAAGTAGAAATAAAGGGCTGGGGACTAAATGATGAGAAGACTGAAGTCATGGAATCAATAGAAAACAAGAAATCTCTTCATGTAAAATAAAAGCAAATGGCATTACTATCTAGTGGCAGTCATCTCACCAGATGGCAGATGCACATTAGAAATATCCTGGCAGAACAGGCCAAGCTAAACCAGCATTCCAGAAAATGAGATGCGCTTTTACCAACAAATACCTATCACTTAACATACCGTTGTACAGATGCGAGGCCTGGACAATCAACAAGCAAAGCCAGGACAAGATGGATGGAACAGCTGAAATGTAGTTTGTAAGAAGAATGTTGAGTTCCACGGACAGCAAAGAAAACAAACGAGTCAATCTTGAGAGAATCAAACACAAAAAGAACACCATGGAAGAAGATGAGGAAAAGATAGCAACATAGGCTATTTTACGAGGCAGGAGAAATTTTGAAACATCTAGTCACAACAGAAAAACTAGAAAGAAAAGAGCACCAGATAGACCCAGGAAGGAAAGTTTCGACAGTTCTGTAGTGTGGATGGGGACAAAAAGGGTAGGAGATATGCTTGCAGCGACAAATGATAGATTCTTATGGAGAGCCATGATCGCTAAACGCCATGCGGAAAGGGCCACTGATGATGATGATGATGATTGGTGGTAATGATGATGGATGATGATAATGAATGATGAATGATGATTATGATGATGATGATCTGATTCTTGAGACCATGGCTCAACTCGAAGAACCAATCAGTGCGACCATAAACCCTGTCCCGCCTGGGGGTTTAATCTGCAAGCCCTGTGTTATAAGCACGGTGCTTTAACAACTGAGCTAATAGACCAATAAGAGAGAGAGAGAGAGAGAGAGAGAGAGAGAGAGAGAGGAGAGAGAGAGAGAGAGGTCTGTCCCTAAGGAGAGAGATGATGGAGAAGCAGACTAACATACAGACTGACAGACTCTGAGATGGAGAGAGATACTGATGGTCTGTATGAATGATTCATCAGGGACAGATGAAGGAAGCTGTTACTGAGGAGGTGGGGCGTAAAGTGATAGTTGTCAGCGCACAGACTCCCAGTATTTTTTGCACCCACTCTCTCTCCCTCCCCTTCAGAAATTCTTTGTGTGTGCAATTCCCCTGCAGTACTGATCGGATGACAAAAACAGATGTTTCTTTCTGAGAAATTCCCATGTCGTGTGGCGCAGGAAGCATTAAGAACTCCCTAACCGGCTTGGTCAGCAGTTTCAGGGCATCACTCCAATGTCCATCCACCAGCTGTAAGTCTCTGGCAGCAGTCTGTTGCCAGTTTCATTTTTTGGTCTTCCCCACCTTCACTGTCCTCCTGGGTTCGAGTTCAGAACTAGGTTTGCAGGTCTGGAAGACAGCAGCCTGGCGGCATGGCCCAGCCAACCAAGTCTTTGCTTGCAGTGATGTTGATGCATAGGGTCTTTCGGTTCTTGACCTTGCTTTATTTGTTTGTAACAAAGTTTTTCCATTTATTGCTCAAGACTTTGCATAGGCACTTAAGTTGAAGGGGTCCAGTTCTTCTCCCGGCTTGTTTTCGGGTGCGACTTTTATAGCTGTACAGCAAAGTGGACAGAACGTTGGAATCGTACATTCCCTATTTTATTTTGAGGGAGATCGTCTTGATGTTCAGGGTTCTGAAAATGTTATGAATGCACCTCGTGCTCACAGTTTTTTAAATCTGATGTTTTTTGGAGGGTAGTGAGTAAGGGAGGGAGAGATCGTCCCACGTGCAGGATAAAGAAAGAGGAGGAACAAAGAGTGAGTTCGTGAATGTTGTGCGTGCGTGTGATAGAGCAGAGAAGAAGAAAGAGTGAGCAAGCAATGAGTGATTGGATGTGTGCGAGCGTGTATGCCCGCGTGTGTGTGTGTGTGGTGTGTGTGCGGTGTGTGTGTGTGTGTGTGTGTGTGTGTGTGTGTGTGTTGTGTGTGGTGTGTTGTGTGTGTATTTATTATGCATATGGTATCGTTTAAAAATAAACACCCGAGAGGTGTGTGGGTGGATGTGTTTGGTGTTAATAAAAAGATCACTGTAATGTCAGTCAACTTTTCTCCAACTGTTTGTTGTTGGCTCCTAGCAGAGTTTGATCACAAGTGTGTTCAAACATGAAGTCACAAATAAATAGATACAAATAGGTGTGAACCATTTTGGCTCATTGTGATAAAATCGTTTAGCAGGGATTTCTCTGCCGCTTCATTTTCTGCATTTTAATACGGATAAAATTTTTAGCTTACCTAAGTGTATTCAAATCATGTAAACGTTTATAGTTGTTAATTTGTCTTGTGTCATGATAATAAAACAGCGGCGTCAGTGCACGAAAATAAAGATCCAATTAACTTGTACTAAAGGCCCTTGTGTTTGGGTGTGCAGGTTCTTCTCAATCTTTTTGCATACTTACGAATCAAGATTGGGTTAATCCAGAATGATCTCTGCTAAGTTTGGAGTTCAGGGTTTGTTCAAGAGAGATTCATAATCCTCTGATATATCCAGATGCGCGTTACCCAAATACGTCTAGCGCATCCTTTCAGCTTCGCAAAGCCTTATGAGCTGGCAAGCTTTGAAGTGTACAGGGATAGGGGAGAGAGGGATCCATGAAAACAAATAAGCTGACGTCAACAGAATGTCGATGGATTCAGGTGAGCAGCAAACAGGCCAGTTTGTATGTAGCGAGCTAGGATTGAACTGGAGACATTAGATCTTGAGTTCATGCTCTTGTCAACGGAGCCAGCCAGCCTGCATAATGTAGCGCAGTGGTAAACCTTTCGATATCCGGTTGTAGTAAAGTTATGATTTCTGCAGAACATTCTGTGCAGTCGGAGAATGTAGCTCATTTCTTTCTTTCTTTCATTTGTCCACTTGTACCATCATGGATGGTGCTGGGAGAAAGAACGATGGTCAGCAGCAAGTTTGAAGATCTGAAAAAGAGAAATGATTTGTGATTTCAAAATCTATTTCATAGCACCGATCCAGGACTTCCTTGGTCTGCCTTCCCGGTCGATGCAACAGCAGATACATTGTCATTACAGTGTACTAAGATTGTTCCAGTAATAGAACATAAACATTGCGTAAGATACAAATCCGTACGCTAGGTTTATACCTCAGGACTCAACCAGCCAAGGGTAAGACTTATACCATGTCATTTTTGGGTCCTTTCATCACATGACATCAGTGGCATCAATGCATATTGATATTCATTCCAAGCACGGAGACGTTAATACTTGAGAAACTGAGACTGAAACTAAAACTTTGCTTTAAGTCCACATATCATTTTGTTATATGCTTGTTGAGCCAAGGTCGTGGGATGTATTTCGGTAAAATGACCAAATCATTTCTTTATCTAATGAGGAATATAATGGTCGACTGGCGTTTGCTCCCACCATTTCCGTGATTTTGGGGTTTCAATTCATGTCATAACCTGGTTTTGTTGTCTGCCCTTTTCAAACAAGGCATCTCCCTAGCGGTGTTTTTGTGTTCCAAGGGGGCTTGGCCAGGATCCTGATCTTAGCACCGGTATGCCAAGATGGAGATGAAAATAGAATTCAAGAGCTTGGATTTGTATCAGTAGAATATTTCGAATTTTTTGACAGTAGGGCTAGTTGATAGCTGACATTATTTGTTTTTTGGTTCAAAATTCGATCTCTCTGTTGAACCAAATTTCCCACCTTTTGTAAAAGATGCTGTCCAGGTATTTTCATATATTGCTTATGTTATTGAAACGATTATAGCCCTGATATGGCTCAACGCGGGTGGCTGAGGTATTTTAATTCGTTCACTTGTTTTGGGTTTAGTGCCAGTGATCTTGAGCTAAGGTTGCCTTATGTTTGAATTTCATCATAACTGCTTAGACTTCAAAAGACTACTTGTCTCTGGGGGGCGGCTGTTTCGAATGTCGATAATTCTTTACACTGTAGTGTCATGCCATATGTTGTTTCCAATGAGAGAAAGAGAGATTATTTATATTCTTAACTGTTTTGATTTAAACACTTTCAGAAAAGAACAACGTAGGCAGAAGTGTACAATGTACAACGGCCACATGAGCTTTGTGTTCTGAAATTGGGGGTGGCAACATAAGCTTTGCTGAGATGAGAGGTCAATAACGTTGATGAATCGAAAAGACACAAAGGTTTTCCGCAGCTAGAAATGGAAAAGGCAAAACAGGACCAAGGTTTTCTTCCACCCCCCACCCCCCCCCCTCTATCTCTCTCATTTTATTTTCTCTCTCCCTCCCTCTCCCCCCCCCCCCCTCTCTTTTCCTCTCTCTTCTCTCTCTCGTTCTCTATCTTTCTTACACCTAATGTACGTATTTTTTTACACAGAGGTCTTCATTGAAATTAGATCTTGACGAAATCACTGTCTTGGTAATAATTATGTAACATGTGTAAGAAAACGATAATCATTTATTAATCAAAACCGATCACAAAGAAATTTTGTCATAGAGAGTTGTGAAAGTTTTCAGTCCCCTTTGATTCAGGCATCAAGATGAGCTTTGATTCCCTTGAAGTATTGAAAGATTCAATCTTTCAATAAGAAAATAATTTTGTTGTACTAGAGGCACGAATACATAGAAGAGAGATGATCTGTTTGACCATTGGATCGAAGGATTACTACAATCATAATTATAGAAATTACCATGATGTATCCTGAGATGGGCTGTGAGAGTATTTTATATTTTTCCTCCCTTAGGTCCATGTACCCATACACTAACATAACCTTGCCAATGCTCACTCAACCCAATCTTAGCAGAGACCCGGTCGATAGAATTTAGGACCTGAGCCCTGAGAAAAAAACACACACATTGTTTTCAGAAAGAAAGGAGCGAAACTGATGAAATACGAGCCTGAGGTAACATTAAACTAGAGGACACAGACGTAGATTTGAAGTAAATATAGCCTTATGTTGTGTTTCATGTGATATTCTTGTCTTTCAATACAGGTGGACTGGTTGGTCTTCTGATAGAGCTGTGGGCTCAGGAAACTGATATCTTGAGTTCAGTTCCAGCCCGCAACGTTAAACGTTGGCCTGTTTGCTGCCCGTCGTAATGTTTCCATCATTCTGGTGGTGTCAGCTTAGTGTTTCATAGATCACCCCTTCCCCCGCCTTTCCGCTCCTCAGTTCAAGACCTTGCCAGCACACAGGGTTTTGTGCAGGCTTGGAAGTCTGGCAGATCAATTCTGGCAGATTGGGTGGAGCGCATATGGAATCGTTCGAGTGCCATGGATCCCTCTTGAACAAACTTGAATCTTCAAACTTCATAGAGGTTTCAGTCTGGACAGTGCTGATGTTGTTTTTCTGTCCTCGAGAGGATTTTTGGTTTGGATCCTTCACCACCAATGATAGCAACCCCAATCTTTGGTATCTACATCTCGGAGAACAGAACCGATGGAAAATAAACATGACGAACATATTTCTTATATAGCAAGGGCTGTGGAGAGCATTGATTTCAGAGAACGTACATTCCGATGGCCACAGGGAAGCATTAATGTTGTGGACCATACGCGTGTGGAACAAGGCTTTGGCGAGAAGAGAACTGATAATCTGGACCCGGGTGCAACAAGGGTCCTGGGGACATGCAGTGCTAGCAGGAGAAGCGTGGTGCATGGGAGATATACAGCTGGGGAACATGGCCCAGGAGGAGTCAGGGGCCGAAAGAACGTGAAGCTGCACAAATATAAACCTACGAAATTATTCATTCGTAAAAACATTCCGTTGAGGTAATAAGGAATTTGAAAGGAATGGGAGGGGCTAAGACTTGTTGAAACGTGGAGTTTTGAGTTTGCACAAGAGGAATTTGTCACTCTTGGACAGTTCACTATGAGTAAATCTACCAGTGATAATCTGGAAGATTTTACTGAGCTGCCGCAAAACAAGATGTGTTGACATGGTCTGGAAATGGAAAGGGTGAGGAGTGGAACCTGTGACGTCAAGTTGATTCACCAGAATGATGGAAGCATTAAGATGGGCGGGAAACAGGTCAGTGTTTTTTTATATGTTGAGGGCTTGGATTGAACTCGGAGGCATCAGATCTCGAGTACATGATTTTTTTAACCGAGCCAGCTAACCCAAAACATGGATTGAGAGACAACATGAAACACTATACCGCTTAAGGATTTAGGGAAAACGTAAAACAACGTATGATTTGATGAGTGAGGAACAACATACAAAATTTATGTATCACTTTATCTAGGCCTATCTATAGTTATTTTGAAGGTTTGCAAGCTACACAGTGACATCAATTTATATTCAAATAATAATTTATTTGTTTCAGACGAAATTTTTGCCGTGATGGTCAAGCCATACTATTTACCAAATATCTTGAGACGCTTGACGCGCGCTTAGTGCGCCATTTATTGACGTAACCATATATATGGTTTTAGCGCCAAGGGGTATAACTCATCCCTCTCATGCTGGCAACAAATGGAAATAAAGGGAAACAAATAAAGGAAACAGAAAAACAGAAAATTCAAACAAAGAGCAGAAAAATAATATTCACAATATCAAAACAATATCTTGAGAGAGAGAGAGAGAGAGAGAGAGAGAGAGAGAGAGAGAGAGAGAGAGAGAAGGTGGGAGTGGGGTGTTGGTGTCGGAAGATGAAGCTGTTTCCAACGTATAAACATGATACTCAACTCATACATATATAGTGGTCAACTCATATCCGAATGTTGTGAAATGCATCAAGAGAAATGGTAATGACTGGAGGAGACTAAAAACAAACAAAAGATCATGATATTTTATTTTCTGACGGTAGATGTTATTAGTTAATTTTTTTTGCCCTAAGTTTCCGTTGCTTGAATGCTTGGTGTTTTCCTGTTCGAGTAAGCCAGCTACTGACGTGGCATTCTTTAATATGCATATTTGACATTTTGCATGCGTACATAATAAACAACATATTTGATCCAGCCCTCGTGTATGAATGTCAAACCTGGATTCTTAACAAGTCAGTGCTAAATATAGCATTGCATGTAAAATGCGATGTTTAAGAAAGATCATAAACATCACAAGAAGAGATAAAATCAGAAACGAAAAAGTTGTGGAGCAGGTTGGAACTGTGCCAGTAATGAAGTTTATTAAGGAAAACAGAATGAACTGGTTTGGACATTGGTGATCAGAATGCCAACCAATCAACCTGCTACAGCAAGAGCATTCTAGAAAACC
>JAPXFY010001627.1:0-17500 GCA_030674185.1 Monoplex corrugatus | reverse complement strand
TCTGCCATCGCTTTAAGGGCTCTAGTCCTCTTCTTCCCAGAAATGGCGAGTTGTTTCATGAGATCATAAGCGGAGGTGCCCACAAACCCTCTTGCCCCGACCTCTATGGCGAAGATTTTGACCCGCAGACCTGCTTTCTTCAGGGTGCTGGCAAGACCGGCGTATTTTTCGGTCTTGTAGATATGTGCTTCTTCCATTCTGCTTTCGTATGGCACAGTGAGTTCTATCAGAATCACTTGTTTCGAGGAGTCAGAGTGGAGAGCGATGTCTGGTCTCATGCCTGTCTTGCTGATGACATCTGGGTAATTTCTCCACTCTGGGAGGTCTGCTGTACACTCCCAGTCGACTGCTCCATCCAGAAGACCCTTTGGCAATGTGCTGGTTGTCATAGCACTTTCGGGCCAGACCTGTTTCCCTCCTGCTTTGTAGAACGTTGTCATAGCAATTGGTGCGTTTGGGGTCATGGTTTTTTTCGCTAACCACATATGTAATCACTTTCAGAACTTGGTTGTGCCTCCATGTATACCTTCCTTGGGCTAGCGCTGCTTTGCAAGAGCTTAGGACATGTTCCACTGTTTGTTTCTTCTGACAGAGCGGACATGCTGGGTCGTCTGCTTTCCCCCATTTCACTAAGTTTGCATTCGAGGGGAGCAGGTCATATACAGATCTGAGGAGGAAGCTTATCCTTAGAGGAGCCATGTGCCACATATCGTTCCAGCTGAGACTTCTTTGGAGTGCACTGTCCCATGTTGTCCATTGCCCCTGTTGACCTTGCTGGACTGCCTTCTGCACTCTTTTGACATCTTCTTCTTCCTTCAACTCCTGTATGATCATGTCTCTTTTTTCCTTCCCTTTGGCTTTGGACCACCACTGCATTTTTGTTGCTCCCAGTCCCTGTCTGTTGGTTTGCGTGTGTCCAATTATTTCTTTGATGCTGAGGTTTCTCTTGGCATTGTTTACAGCCTCTTGGACTTTCCACTTTCTGCCAGTTCTCAGCTTTGGATGAACTGATCTCACGATATTGTCTTCCGATTCCTCCAGCATGCTCAACAGTCTTGCTTTTCCAACTTTGTATTCCTCCACTATGGATTTGAGGGGTAGCTTCAGCATTGCTTGACGACAGTAGAATGCAACATCAGTGAGACCAGGTGGGACACCGAGCCATTTTCTTGTGTATTTGTTGATTTTGGCTTCCATTGCTTCGACTGTGCTGGTGCAAATGTCATAGATTAGCAGTGGCCACAGCAGTTTTGGTATCAGCATGAACTGTAGACACCAGACTTTGTATTTGCCTGGCAGTCCGCAGTTATCTATTTTCTTCAGGCCTTCTTCTGCTGTTTGCTTGGTTTCACATCCCCTTTGTGTGTCTTTCAGGGAGTCATCATACCATCTTCCGAGACTTTTTACTGGCTCTTCTGTGACAGTGGGGATGGCTTGGTTGGCTACCATGAATTTGACTGAATCTGCCACTTTTCCTTTTCGCAGTGAGACTTCGGGATTTCTTAGGTTTGAACCTCATTCTTGAAGAGGCCACCAGCTCATCCAGCTGTGATATAAATGCCAACAGCAGTGGTATAATGTGATATAAATGCCAACAGCAGTGGTATAATGTGATATAAATGCCAACAGCAGTGGCGTACTGTGATATAAATGCCAACAGCAGTGGTATAATGTGATATAAATGCCAACAGCAGTGGTATAATGTGATATAAATGCCAACAGCAGTGGTGTAATGTGATATAAATGCCAACAGCAGTGGCGTACTGTGATATAAATGCCAACAGCAGTGGCGTAATGTGATATAAATGCCAACAGCAGTGGTATAATGTGATATAAATGCCAACAGCAGTGGTATAATGTGATAAAATGCCAACAGCAGTGGTATAATGTGATATAAATGCCAACAGCAGTGGTATAATGTGATATAAAATGCCAACAGCAGTGGTATAATGTGATATAAATGCCAACAGCAGTGGCGTAACTGGATATAAATGCCAACAGCAGTGGTATAATGTGATATAAATGCCAACAGCAGTGGTATAATGTGATATAAATGCCAACAGCAGTGTATAATGTGATAATAAATGCCAACAGCAGTGGTATAATGTGATATAAATGCCAACAGCAGTGCGTACTTGTGATATAAATGCCAACAGCAGTGGTATAAATGTGATATAAATGCCAACAGCAGTGGTATAATGTGATATAAATGCCAACAGCAGGGGTATAATGTGATATAAATGCCAACAGCAGTGGTATAATGTGATATAAATGCCAACAGCAGTGGTATAATGTGATATAAATGCCAACAGCAGTGGTATAATGTGATATAAATGCCAACAGCAGTGGTATAATGTGATATAAATGCAACAGCAGTGGTATAAATGTGAATAAAATGCCAACAGCAGTGGCGTACTGTGATATAAATGCCAACAGCAGTGGTATAATGTGATATAAATGCCAACAGCAGTGGTATAATGTGATATAAATGCCAACAGCAGTGGCGTACTGTGATATAAATGCAAACAGCAGTGGCGTACTGTGATATAAATGCCAACAGCAGTGGCGTACTGTGATATAAATGCCAACAGCAGTGGTGTACTGTGATATAAATGCCAACAGCAGTGGCGTACTGTGATATAAATGCCAACAGCAGTGGCGTACTGTGATATAAATGCCAACAGCAGTGGTATAATGTGATTATAAATGCCAACAGCAGTGGTATAATGTGATATAAATGCCAACAGCAGTGGTATAAATGTGATATAAATGCCAACAGCAGTGGTATAATGTGATATAAATGCCAACAGCAGTGGTATAATGTGATATAAATGCCAACAGCAGTGGTATAATGTGATATAAAATGCCAACAGCAGTGGTATAATGTGATATAAAATGCCAACAGCATGGAATAATGTGATATAAATGCCAACAGCAGTGGTGTACTGTGATATAAAATGCCAACAGCAGTGGCGTAATGTGATATAAATGCCAACAGCAGTGGTATAATTGATATAAATGCCAACAGCATGGCGTAATGTGATATAAATGCCAACAGCAGTGGCGTACTGTGATATAAATGCCAACAGCAGTGGCGTCATACAATACAGGAACAGTTTATATGAAGACGTGATAAAGTCACAGAAATGGCAACACCTGTGGTGTTGCAGAACAGAGGGAAATTTCATTGAAGATTAATATATGATTATAAAGTTACATAAATGTCAGCAGTTGCGGTGCTAGGAAACACAGAAAAAGTTAAAGTGACATAAACGTCAACAGCAAACTCAAAGTGACATAATGTCAACAGCAAATTCAAAGTGACATAAATGTCAACAGCAAATTCAAAGTGACATAAATGTCAACAGCAAATTCAAAGTGACATAAATGTCAACAGCAAATTCAAAGTGACATAATGTCAACAGCAAATTCAAAGTGACATAAATGTCAACAGCAAATTCAAAGTGACATAAATGTCAACAGCAAATTCAAAGTGACATAAATGTCAACAGCAAATTCAAAGTGACATAAATGTCAACAGCAAATTCAAAGTGACATAAATGCAACAGCAAATTCAAAGTGACATAAATGTCAACAGCAAATTCAAAGTGACATAAATGTCAACAGCAAATTCAAAGTGACATAAACGTCAACAGCTGCGGTGTTATGGAACACAGGAAAATGTCATTAAAGATATGATAAAAAAAAAAACTTCATTAAAGATATGATGAATTGACATAAATGTCAATAGCTATGGCGTCATTGAAAACAGGAAAAATGTTATTGAATGGTATTAAAAAACGTCACATAGATGTCAACAGTCGGACATCTGTGGGTTTATGGAAAGCGGGGAATTACTTTATTGCAGGTGTTTTAAAAGTCACATAAATGTTACCAGTGGAGCAGCTGGGGCGTTTATGGAAAGCAGGAAAATTTTTATAGAAGATATAAAAGTCACCTAAATGTCAGTGGTCAAACAGCCGTGGTGTTGCAGAAAGCAGGAAAATTTTATAAATGTTAATACTTGAGCAGCTGGGTTGTTGTGAAAAACAGGAAAGAGCGGGTAACTCTTCTTTTCTTTCAGACTGACCTTTGTAGACGTTTTGCGCGCTCGTATGTACATAAACACACACACACACACCGCGCGCACGCACGCACGCACATACACATCACACAGTACGCACACTCACACACACATACCACACACAGCAACACACATATCAAACACACACATGCACACACACACACACACACACACACACACACGCACGCACGCACGCACACACACACACACACACACACACACACACCCAATATAACAAATATATCAAACACACACATGCACACACACACACACACACACACGCACACTCACATACACTCAACACACTTACATCGACAGATACACGCACACAGTAACACGTGCACACACACACACACACATGTATATATATATATATTATATATATATATATATATATACATACATACATACATACATACATACACCAAAACACACTCATATCCCAAAACAGAGAGAGAGAGAGAGGCACATGCACACTTACACAACACACATACCAACATGCCCACACACACACACACCACATACACACACGCCCAAACACACTCACGTACACATATAAGACACTATGTATACCCACACATACGTACACACACACACATACACACACATATACATACGCACACATACATACATACACACGCGCGCGCATATCACACAAACGAAAACACCACCCACATGATAAGAGAATAATAAAGAGAAACGGAGAAAGGGCAAGAATGCAACCTAGACAGTCAAGGCTCTTGAACATCGCCCTTTCAAAAACTCTACCAAAATCACATAGGGCAATCCAGATTCAGAAGCAGAAAATATTGGATGGACTCGCAGACTGGCTGAGGACAGAGAGGGTGGGAGACGTACTTGCAGCGAAATGGGATAGATTCGTATGGAGGGCCATGATAGCCAACGCCACGTGGCAGGGCACATGATGATGATGATGATGATGATGATGATGATGATGATGATGATGATGATGATGAATCCAGGTTCTATACTACTGTGACATCAAGGAAGCTTCATTTGAAATAAAGAAGCTTCACTTGAGAGAAAGAAGTTTCATATGAAATAAACTTTGACGTGTTTCGAGAACAGCGGTAAACTGAAAGAAAAGTGTAAATGATTTTTCGTATTTTTTAGAATTTCTTGAGAAAGTGTCCTTGACATATCTCTCTCAAGAGTACAGATTTTAGGCACTATATTGGTTTTCGTGACCTGGCATTGGCACTTGCACCCTAAACGTTTGCATATACAAGAGCTGATAAAATTCAGTTTGATGGGTGAGAAAATCTGCTTGACACATAACGTCAATGTTTTGCTTAAGAGTCTGTTTTTTTTATGAGCTTCCAAACTTTTCAAGCGAGTGTAGACCTGAACTTTCCAAAGTGGCAGCCATCAAGATATAGCTTTGTTGCTCTAAGGTATCGACATACCAACACACACACACACACACACGCACACGCACACGCACACAACACGTTACTTACAACACACACACACAACACACACACACACACACGCACACACAACACGTTACTTACACACACACCCCACACGCACACAACCACACACACACACACACACACACACACACACACACACCACACACACACACACACGAAGAGAGAGAGGGGGAGAGAGAGAGAGAGAGAGACAGACAGACAGACAGACAGACAGACTGACAGACAGACACAGAGCCAGACAAACGTGCAAACAAACAACGTATATGATTTCGTCATCATACGTCTCAGTATATCAGCTCCCAGACTATATTATGTATGTCCCTAAGAGTAAAAAACACACTGAGAAATGAATGAATAAACGAGGGCTTTATAGTGCCATAAAAACGTGGCAGTAGCCCTTTCAAAAATTTGGGAAAATGGACGCGGTGTTCAGTTTTATTGTGACAGAACGTAAATGTCATACAACGTGTCAAATAATTGTTTCCACATAACATAAAGGTCATAAACCGAATGCCGAGTTCCGAAAAAAAATTGAAATTGCCTGAGTGCTTAATCCTGTCAGTGTTTTTCCTCGTCTACTCAAGTCATTGGGCGTAAGGGCTGCACACCATACGAAAGTTATTAACAAACGGAAATATATCCACACAGACAGGGAATAGGTAACCGCTGAGGGGGGGGGGGTGAAAGGGGGAGGGTGAAGGGGGGAGGGCGGAAGGGGAGTCTTTGCAGACTTTTGAGATGCAATATGACAGTTTGTCAACAGTTTTGTTGTATGTATGTTTTCACAGTAATATTATTTTGTATGCCAACGCGAACAAAAATGTCTATGTTGTGCATGTCAGTGTGAACGAAATGTCCACGCAAACACCAATATCTATATCTATATTTGTAACTATAAACTATATCTACATATATATACATATCGATCGGGTCGATCGATCTTATCTATCTATCTATCCTATCTATCATCTATCTATCTATCTATCTATCTATCTATCTATCTATCTCTACATATATATTTATATATATGTATATATATGTAAGTGTATACCTATATATATCTATCTACATCTATCTATCTAAACATATACAAATATATATATGTATATATACATCTATATATATATGTGTGTGTGTATGTGTGTGCGTGCGTGCGTGTGTGTTGTGTGTGTGTGGTGTGTGTGTGTGTGTGTGTGTGTGTGTGTGTGTGTGTGTGTGTGTGTGTGTTGTGTGTGTGTGTGTGAAGTTATATCTATTCATTTTTTAACAAAGCGCAAAAACAAACATTTTATTAGTAAAACATGCAAAGCCAATCCAACTATAGAAGACACTTCATATTCAACATATTTGTAGCACACCACCATCGTCATCAGAAGATCTATATATGCGCGTGAAATGTTGTCAGCAAACGAAATCGTAAAGAATAAGCAGACGTATATACAGGTAAATCATTTGACAAAACATCAATATGACATGTCGTGAATAGCTAGGTGATTATGTTAAATTTTTATCGATAAACACCCATATGATCATTTGAAATGACATGTCGTGAATAAATAGGTGATTATGATTAAACTTTTATCGATAACACCCATATGATCATTTGACAAAACATTCATATGACATGTCGTGAACAAATAGGTGATTATGTAAAAATTTTTATCGATAACACCCATATGATCATTTGACAAAACATTCATGTGACATGTCGTGAATAAATAGGTGATTATGTTAAACTTTTATCGATAACACCCATATGATCATTTGACAAAACATTCATGTGACATGTCGTGAATAAATAGGTGATTATGTTAAACTTGTATCGATAACAGCCATATGGTAATTTGACAAACATTCATATGACATGTCGTGAAAAAATAGGTGATTATGTTAAACTTTTATCGATAACACCCATATGATCATTTGACAAAACATTCATATGACATGTCGTGAATAAATAGGTGATCATGTTAAACTTTTATCGATAACACCCATATGATCATTTGACAAAACATTCATGTGACTTGTCGTGAATAAATAGGTGATTATGTTAAACTTTTATCGATAACACCCATATAATCATTTGACAAAACATTCATGTGACATGTCGTGAATAAATAGGTGATTATGTTAAACTTTTATCGATAACAGCCATATGATCATTTGACAAAACATTCATGTGACATGTCGTGAATAAATAGGTGATTATGTTAAACTTTTATCGATAACACCCATATGATCATTTGACAAAACATTCATGTGACATGTCGTGATAAATAGGTAGATTATGTTAAACTTGTATCGATACAACCCATATGATCATTTGACAAAACTTTATATGACATGTCGTGAACAGCTAAGTGATTATGTTTAAACTTTTATCGATAACACCCATATGATCATTTGACAAAACATTCATGTGACATGTCGTGATTAAATAGGTGATTATGTTAAACTTTTATCGATAACACCCATATGATCATTTGACAAAACATTCATGTGACATGTCGTGAATAAATAGGTGATTATGTTAAACTTTTATCGATAACACCCATATGATCATTTGACAAAACATTCATGTGACATGTCGTGAATATATAGGTGATTATGTTAAACTTTTATCGATAACACCCATATGATCATTTGACAAAACATTCATGTGACATGTCGTGAATAAATAGGTGATTAATGTTAAACTTTTATCGACAACACCCATATGATCATTTGACAAAACATTCATGTGACATGTCGTGAATAAATAGGTGATTATGTTAAACTTTTATCGATAACACCCATATGATCATTTGACAAAACATTCATGTGACATGTCGTGATTAAATAGGTGATTATGTTAAACTTTTATCGATAACACCCATATGATCATTTGACAAAACATTCATGTGACATGTGAATAAATAGGTGATTATGTTCAATTTTTATCGATAACACCCATATATATCACTTGACAAAACATCAATATGACATGTCGTGAATAAATAGGTGATTATGTTAAACTTTTATCGATAACACCCATATGATCATTTGACAAAACATTCATATGACATGTCGTGAATAAATAGGTGATTATGTTAAACTTTTATCGATAACAGCCATATGATCATTTGACAAAACATTCATGTGACATGTCGTGAATAAATAGGTGATTATGTTGAACTTTTATCGATAACACCCATATGATCATTTGACAAAACATTCATGTGACATGTCGTGAATAAATAGGTGATTATGTTAAACTTTTATCGATAACACCCATATGATCATTTGACAAAACATTCATATGACATGTCGTGAATAAATAGGTGATTATGTTAAACTTTTATCGATAACACCCATATGCGTACACCATACCAGTTTTTGTTTCGTTTCTCCAAGATGACATCTGCTTTTTCTCGGAATGAATACAATATGCACTAATGTCACAGGTGCCATGTACCGTCACAAAGAACCAAACACACTGCTAAGAAAAAAGAAACCATTATGAAACACCAAGGAAAATTTCAAACTATTCAGTAACAGACGAAACACACGACTGTTACAAATACTGTTACAACGCTTTTTGATTCGATAAGATAGTCCTCTTCTCCCCCTCTACCCCACCAGATGATAACAGATGGTTTGTCATACGCCAGCACGGGATATGCTCGGTGAGCGCTTGCGCGCGCGTGCACACACACACACATGCACACACACACATGCACACACACACACACACACACACACACACACACACACACACACACACACACACACACACACAATGCGCGAGCGCGCGTATACATACACACATATAGCCCTGAGCAATCTGATGAAGCCTGGTCGTTCTAATGTTCTGATTGCTTTTCTCTTGTCCGTTAGATTGTTTTGGTGTTAATTAATATGATAAACTGTCTTTATGATTTCTAGATTCTTCCACTTTATAGACACCTCGTTATCTTATCTTGTCTATTTTATTCATTTATCAATTATTTGCTTTTTTCGTCTAAAGGCACATATGTGAATAGACGTTAAAAGAAATAACGAACGAACGAAACACACAGACAAAAGGTCATGACTCGTGTATCGCCATGTCAAGTCTTAAAATCACCCGGGAGGTGGAAATAGACCACATGTTTTCCAACATATGTGCAGGCTGAAGGTTTATGCCATGATTATTTTGGATCATCCCCGTCACACATGGCATCAGCAGCGTCGGTCCACATGGAATTTATTCCGATGGCGAAGATGTTACGAGCTTATCTCGAGAAACTGAAACTGAAATAGCATGGTGGAAAAGTATATCTGAAAAAAAGGAGGGAAAGTAGGCGGAAAATGAGAAATCAATGAAAACGGGAAGACGAACGAAAAAGGACATGTATAGCGCGAAGAAATGAGGAGGAGGAGGAGGAGGAGAGGGAGGAAAGACGGGGATGAGGATGATGATGTTATATTTCCTATGTTATAACCAAGAGGGGGAGAGAGGAGGAAGACGGGAGAGGATGATGATTTTAAATATTTCCTAATGTTATAACCAGGAGGGGGGAAGGAGACGGAGGAAGACGAGGATAGGATGAGATGTTATATTTCCTATGTTATAACCAGAGGAGAGGAAAACGGAGGAAGACGGATGAGGATAAAGATTTAATATTTCCTATGTTATAAACCCCAGGAGGAGGAGCGAGACGGAGGAAGACAGGATGAGGATGATATGTTATATTTCCTATGTTATAACCAGGAGGAGGGGGAAAACGGAGGAAGACGAAAGGATGTTTTAATGTTAATTTCCTAATTATAACCAGGAGGAGGGGGAAAGGAGAAGACCGAGGATGAGGATGAATGATGTTATATTTCCTATGTTTTATAACCGGGAGGAGGGGGAGGAGGAGAAGGAGGAAGCCCAAGGATGAGATGATAAAGTATATAATTCCTAGGGTTATACACCCAGGAGAAGGAGGAAGATGGGGATTGATGATGTTATATTTTCCCTATGAATAACCAGGAGGAGGAGAGAAAAGAGAAGACGAGGATGAGGATGATGATGTTAAATTTCCTATTTATAACCGGGAAAGGAGGAAAAACGAGGATGAGGATGATGATGTTATATTTCCTTGTTATAACCAGGAGGGGGAGGAAGAAGGAGGAAGACGAGGATGAGGAATAAAGATGTTATATTTCCTATGTTATGACCACATGGGATTAAATTTGCTTCATATTACGACATTTAAAAATCACTTCAATGTTGAAGAAAAATACAGGCTGGCCAAAACCGACTGGCTTCTAGCCAAAAATTTGAGCGTGTTGTGGCTCGTTGGAGGGCCCTGGGACCACACAGTCAAGCCCTCACCAATTACGGATCCGTTACTGAAAAAAAATATCTGCTCAAATTCCTAACCAGCGCTGCAAGTTGTCTGAATCCTCGGGCTTTGTTTTTTCCATCAGGATGTGATTTTTTATGAAGAGTGCAGCCTTTTTCACGCAAGTCTCATTCCAAAATGGAAATCTTTAAACATCCCCCCCGCAATCACTGTGATCCCCATTTTGATCATGAAGCATTGTGAACACAATTTGCCAAATTTTGTGGTCCTTTATGCCTCTTTGTCGTCGTGGTGTCTTTGTAAAACGAAAAAATACGCCAAAGGACAAAGTGGCGGTTTCTTGACATCCTACCCCTGGGTGTCCACACTAAAGAGTCCACATGGATTGGGTTTCATCCTGCACCCAGACCGACAAAATACCTAATGGAAGCAGACTTTGTGGCAGAAAGATTTATAAACTTCCAAAATAAGAGGGAATCAGAAGATCACAAACTTCAATTTAAATGAATGCGCTTTACAGTGGACTGATATTAGCCATTCTTCTCAGCAAATTTTTAGCAACATCCCTTTTAGATTGTCAAAATCGCCGCCCGCCCCCCCCTCCCCCCAAACCACCCACACATAAACTCTTTAAACCCACTTTCTGAAGTGGCGAAAGTTTGAGAATATTTTAAAACTTTTTTTCGTTCGTAAAGTTTCTGATATTTGTTCGACCCTTGAGAGCCAGTCTCCCTTTATACATCTTGTCTTTCGATATTTGATAAATCCTAGTCTTTTACATTTTCCCTCTTTTTTAGTGTTTTTTCAGAGCATGATTTCAAACGATTATTTTGAAGTCAAGACCCGTTACATGTTTCTCTCAATTGTAATCCCTGATTTTTTTTACTTGATTGCTTGGATGATTTCCTTCCAACGTTTTGGTGAATACTGTGAATGAAATTTTCAACTATCAGACATGTTTATCCGTAACTTTTTCAAAATTGCTGTCGTGAGGCCCTCTACTAAAGAATTTCTAATTTTTTTTATCACAGCAACCTGAAAAATTATTGCCCGCTACGATATCAGATTTTCCAGTTTTTTCTCGAAGATCATTTAAAATTTTTTTTTGTTTTTTTTGGGATCAACTTTTTTTTTATCTGATGGCCAATCCCTTACATTTTTTCTTCCTAGTCTGCGCACACCTAACAAAGTTTTGGGGATGACACCGTCAAGGTAACAAATATACTCGCCTGTTCTGGTAGTGGCAGTTTTTGTCCTGTTTTAACTCTCTGTTTGTCCCTTACATTTGAAAACCAAGTTCTGATTTTTTCTGTATGGATTTTAAAAAACCCTTTTTGGTACTTCGGCCCGAACATCGCTAACTTAGTTTTTTACCCCTTTAAAAAAAAACGAACTGATTTTTCAGTACCTTCGTTTAAGTGAGCTGACATACATGTAAAAGTTCCACAAGGCTCAGGCTTGCCACATCTTTCATAATAAAAAAAAAACTCCTTTTGTTGCTGATCAGAAATCATCTACTCCAGTTTTTTTGCCGATGATACACATTAAGAATCTTTTTTTTTAATACAAATATCTCGCCATTCAAATTAATGAAAACGTATCCCGAGCTATAAAAAAATAGATCAAGCAAACTAAACTAAATGACGAAAAAACAGAAGCCCCGTCATAAAGTCAAAAAGAATACCATAATCTTTTGTTATCAAACAACAACTTCAGGCGTGCCGACAGTGTAAATCATACGCCAACAAAAAAAACATTTGTCGCTTGGGCCCTTTTCCCGAAATTCACCTCCCTTTAAAGTATCCGCCCAACCTATCACTATCAAAAGCAGAAAAACTGGTCTGTGTCCCCTTTTTCGAAACGCCGTCACATTGCAATTTTTTAAAGTTTCCGTTTGCCCACAGTAATTTCGGGAAACAAAAAGAAGACTGCTTAAAAGGCTGGCAAATATGATCAGTTTTAAACTCTTTTTTTTACAAACTTCATTGTCTTCCAATCCAAATCCTGGTAGCTCTCTGATTCCCTTGCCCTTTTTCACTCCTTCTAGACAAACCTTTTTGGGCATCATAAAAAAATGCATTCCTACGGCCTCATGATAAGACCAAGCTTTTTGGGCCTACGCCATTCTCTTTCTGTGAAACACAACAGTGGAATGACCTCCGTCATGCATATGTTCATTCACACTCTTAACATTAAGGAGAATAAAACTTGCTCTTGAAACAGAAATAACATACGGAAATCAGTTTCTTTTTCTCTTCTCTGTTCTATGGTCCGTATTGTGTGCTCTTATGATTGATTGTGTGAGATAAGCATTTGGAATGTTTTAATCGATTTGAAGTGTTTTGCCCTTGTTTACTGCGTCATACGTCCCCTGCGTATCGTGGGTGGACTGGTACGTTTCTGTTTTTCCGCGTGCAGATGCATTCATAAAAAAAAGAGTTTTATCATACGTGAACTGAATTGTTTTTCTTTTTTCTTTTCTTTTCCTCTTAAATCATTATTATTTCACGCCGCATCTGTAAAGACAATCGTTTACATCCGGGGACGATACACAATTGAATTTGTCATAGCAAAACTCGGGTACTGTGGGGAGAGCGGGACAGTAGAAAGGTCTCAGAGGAGAGGCTCCACTCATGCAAATGTTTTAGCCATAACTCCTTGCCTCTGGGGGGGGCCCCGGGGGGGGCGTCGGGTCGTAAGCCTGCCCGCCCCCCTGCTCTATGTCTCTGTTTTCCCTGTCGGGTTTCTGTCTTTCTCTCCTCTTCTGTCTCTGCCCTCTTTTGTTTTTTTGTCTCTTTCTCTCTTTTTTCCCCTTTGACTGTCTCTCTCTCTCCTCTTTTCTCTCTCTCTCTCTGTTTTCTCTCTCCTTCCCTCCCTCTTACTCTTCTGTCGTCTCTGTCTTTATTAAATAATATTATTTTTCTTGTTGTTCTTGTTCCCCCTTTGTTGCTGTTTCGAAATCATAATTGTTAATTTAATTGTTATCACACATCACATCATAAATCGTCATCATCATCTCATCGTCACATACCAGAAGAGGAAAAAACAAATTCTTCGGGGAATTGGCCCGACACCGTGAGGTCTGTCCCTGACAGGTAAGTGCTCATTGAAGAGAGACTTTAACGGGAGGTGAAGAAGATAACACACAACGCAATGACTCCATTTAAATTAAATGAATGAGAAAAGCAGTCCTTAAAATCTTCGCCCCTCTCACGCTCTTTACGGCCACTTTTTAAAACCTCTTGAGTCTGGATTTCTTTATGAAAATGATCCCCAATCCCCCCCCCTAACATCATCAACCGTGTCTCTCTTTTCTGCTTGTCTTTCTATCAACCTTTTTCCCCCTGCTGATGTGAAAGCTTTCACTCGATCCAAATTTTTTGAAGCGTATCACTCGAAAATTTAGTCCCCCCCCCCCCCCATTATTTTCTTTCTGTCCTGTCCTCTCTGGTCTGTCTGTCCCCCGTCTCTGTGTCTGTCTCTTTCCCCTCCGCTGTCCCCGTCCCTTTTGTCCCCTTTTCCCCTCCCCTCCCCTCTCATCTCTCCCTTTTCTCCTTTAAACCCGCTGTCCTCACAGTCTGTCTCTGTACTCCTTTTTTTTCTCTATCTCTCAGTCTGTCACTCTCTGTCGTCTGTCTGTATATAACTCCCTTTTCTCTTCTCCCCTCCCCCCCTCTCCCTCCCCCTCCGATCCTCTCTTTCCCTCTCTCTGTCGCCCGCTTCTGTCTCCTGTCCTTTCCTCGTCTCGTTGTCGTCCCTCCCCCCCTCCTCCCTCTCTCTCTCCCCACTGCATCTGTCTGTCGTTTGTCCTCTTGTCTGTTCTGTCGATTCTGTCCGTCCGCGTCTTCCTCTCTCTCTGTCTCTCCTCTCTCTCTGTTCCTCTCTCTCTCTCTCTCAGTTTCCTCTTCTCCGTCTCGTCTTTCTCTGTCCCTTTCTGCCCCTTTCTGTCTGTCTGCGTCCTCTGTCTCTCTCTCCTCTCTCCTCTCCCTCCCTCTCTCGCCTCTACCTCTCTCTTCTTTATTTTCCCCGTGAGGGGTGGGAAGAGAGAGAAGGGACAACAGACAACAGCAGACAGACAGACAACAACAACAACAACATACAGAAAAGAAAGTCCAAGTCGGCTGTGAAGCGTTTTAATTAATCTGATCAAATCTTGTCATTAGTTTTTTTTGCAAAACAAAACGATACGTTCAAGAGGGGTTTGGCACTCGAACACGCCTAAGCGCCCCCCCGCTCTACAGCAATTTTCATCAGACGTTTAAAACCCACGCAAATCTCTTAAGTGTGTTGAAATGAAAGGGGGGGGACAGAACCCAAAAACACTGATCATCAGAATGATTGGACCATTAAGGGGGGCATAAACAGGGCCCTTTTTTTTTTGTGGGCTGGGATTGAACTCAGGTGCGGGTTTTTTTACTAAAAAGGCTCGATCAAACTCCATTTTTTTTTGTCGTCGCGGCGTCATCACGCGTTGTTTCGGCCACGGGTCGCTTGTTTTGTAGATGATAAAAGGCCAGAATGGAAGCAGCGGTTTTTATTTTTCATCATCACATCATCACTCTCACATCTCTGTGCCCTGCCGCTGGTTTTTGGCGATCAGGGCCCTCCACACGAATCATCCTTTTCCCTGCAAGTAAAACCTACCTCCTTTTCAGCTACCCTGCAATCCTCGAACTTTTTCTCCTTGGGTCCAAATGGGTTCCTTTTCCCCCTTTCCTTTGGCCAAATTTTCAATTCCCCCTTTCCCAAAAATGTCCTATGAATTTGCCTGTTTTTTTCCAATGTTCTTTATAATGATCTTTTGTATTTCCCCCCACGGACGTCTCGTTTTTTTCTTTCGCAAGGAACTCTAATTTTCTTTTTAAAAAAACCACATCTAGGCGCCCCAATCTTTTTCGGTTTTCGGGGTTGACTGTCCACCCTTTAACCGGAACTGTACGGTTCAAAACTTCAAAACTCTTTTCCCTTTTGTTAATTGCTGGCATTTTTCGTAAGAATGTTTTTCATCTTCTTGAACCTATTCAACCTTTCCAAATTTTACACATTTCATTAAGCAAGATTTTTTAATGAAGGGTAAAATAGCAGTATGAAAAACAAATAGGAAAACAAGGCTAGGAGGGCCCAGGCCCCCGGCCACTCGGGGGTTTAGTGCAGGCTGAAGGTTGTCAGGTCACCATACACTAGTACCTTGACGTTTGGGGGGGCACGGGGGTTTTTTCGTTCCGAACGCGGAAAAAACACTTGAGAAACTGAAACTAACTGAATCTTCCTTTCACAACGGGGTTGACTACATCTAACTAAAAGCGTACTTGCTGCTCCACATTTTTCCCCACACCACTGCATCTTGATTTTTTTGTGAATGATTCAACTCCGCGAACATCATCAGTGTCCGTCTTGTCCTGGCTCTCTTTTCAATCCCTTTTTTTTTTTCGTCGCTGTTGTCAAAGCATCAAAAGTTTCCCCACTTGATCCGGAAAATGAAATGCATCACAGCCCGTGCTGCCTGTCGTTTCCCCCCGTTTGTCGTCTGCCCCCCTTCTGCTCTTTTTTTTCCCCTCCCTCCCTCCCCCCCCTCATCTCTCTCTCTCTCCTCCTCCCCCCTTCCCCCTCCCTCCCCCTTTTTTTTTTCTCCTCTCTCTGTTTTTATTTTTCTTCTGTCTCCTGTCTGTCATCTACTGTCTCCGTCTTCACCCGTCGCTCTATCTATCTTCTATCTGTTTTTTATCAACTATCATCATCCATCTATCAATCCTTGTTTCGATCATCATCTGTCGTCTTCTGTCGTCTCTTCTTCCTCTCTCTCCTCTCTCTCTCTCTTATTGTTTTCGCGTCTTCTATCTGTTTAACAACTAACCAACTGTGTTAGCTACTACACTTCACTTTTATTTTTTTTAAAACCCCCGCCGACGCACAGGCCCCTGTAGGGCTATAGCCGTTTCAAAACAACACAATGTTCAACAGGAAAAAAAAAGAAAAAAAACCGGGAACATTCAATCCCCGCGCACATAACCAAAGAGACTCCCCCCAGCCGACCACCTCCCCCCCCAAAATTTTTTTTCACAGGGGATTTAAAAACATTTTGAAGGCAAAAATTAAACACATTAAGGAACCAAAAACACAAAAACAGGCTCGAATTTCCCCAAAATTGCCTTTGCGTATTTTCCCCCTAGACCCAAAAAACCCTAACACACGCACCCAACATCATCCTAAGGAAACAAAAAAGAAAATACCAAACCCGGGGAAACGAAAGAGTGACAGAAAAGAGGCATTTCACAGAATTTCCGAAGAGGGATGTTATCTAAAGAAAGAAAAACCCCCGGTTCCCAACACGGGGATGTGGGGACTATCTAGCATTTTCCATCTTCAAAAGGATATATATATAAAAATTTATAACATATTGTATACATATACACCACACACACACATATAAAATATAATATACATGCAAAAAATATATAAAAATATATAAAAATATATAATATTATATATAAACACATATGGCCCTTGGATGAAAACGAGGACTAAAAAATCCCCCATATAGACGCAAAACCCGGGGAAAAAACATTTTTGGACGCTTAAACATTGCATATAAGGAATTGGACCTACTAAACTTCAGCAACACCGAGATAAATTTTAAACATGGTTTT
>JAPXFY010001626.1:20000-22500 GCA_030674185.1 Monoplex corrugatus | reverse complement strand
TCAGCACCAGATTTGTACAGATGTACATCAGCACCAGATTTGTACAGATGTACATCAGCACCAGATTTGTACAGATGTACATCAGCACCAGATTTGTACAGATGTATGTCAGCACCAGATTTGTACAGATGTTTGTCAGCACCAGATTTGTACAGATGTGTGTCAGTACCAGATTTGTACAGATGAAGCGTCAGCACCAGATTTGTACAGATGTATGTCAGCACCAGATTTGTACAGATGTGTGTCAGCACCAGATTTGTACAGATGTGTGTCAGCACCAGATTTGTACAGATGTGTGTCAGCACCAGATTTGTACAGATGAAGCGTCAGCACCAGATTTGTACAGATGTACGTCAGCACCAGATTTGTACAGATGAAGCGTCAGCACCAGATTTGTACAGATGTATGTCAGCACCAGATTTGTACAGATGTATGTCAGCACCAGATTTGTACAGATGTTTGTCAGCACCAGATTTGTACAGATGTACATCAGCACCAGATTTGTACAGATGAAGCGTCAGCACCAGATTTGTACAGATGTATGTCAGCACCAGATTTGTACAGATGTATGTCAGCACCAGATTTGTACAGATGTGTGTCAGCACCAGATTTGTACAGATGAAGCGTCAGCACCAGATTTGTACAGATGTACGTCAGTACCAGATTTGTACATATGTACGTCAGTACCAGATTTGTACAGATGTATGTCAGCACCAGATTTGTACAGATGTGTGTCAGCACCAGATTTGTACAGATGTACGTCAGTACCAGATTTGTACATATGTACGTCAGCACCAGATTTGTACAGATGTGTGTCAGCACAAGATTTGTACAGATGTACGTCAGCACCAGATTTGTACAGATGAAACGTCAGCACCAGATTTGTACAGATGTATGTCAGCACCAGATTTGTACAGATGTGCGTCAGCACCAGATTTGTACATATGTACGTCAGCACCAGATTTGTACAGATGTACGTCAGCACCAGATTTGTACAGACGTGTGTCAGCACCAGATTTGTACAGACGTACATCAGCACCAGACTTGTACAGATGAAGCGTCAGTACCAGATTTGTACAGATGAGCGTCAGCACCAGATTTGTACAGATGTACATCAGCACCAGATTTGTACAGATGAAGCGTCAGCACCAGATTTGTACAGATGTACATCAGCACCAGATTTGTACAGATGAGCATCACCACCAGATTTGTACAGATGTACATCAGCACCAGATTTGTACAGATGAAGCGTCAGCACCAGATTTGTACAGATGTACATCAGCACCAGATTTGTACAGATGAAGCGTCAGCACCAGATTTATACAGATGTACATCAGCACCAGATTTGTACAGATGAAGCGTCAGCACCAGATTTGTACAGATGTACATCAGCACAAGATTTGTACAGATGTACATCAGCACCAGATTTGTACAGATGAAGCGTCAGCACCAGATTTGTACAGATGAAGCGTCAGCACCAGATTTATACAGATGTACATCAGCACCAGATTTGTACAGATGTACATCAGCACCAGATTTGTACAGATGTACGTCAGCACCAGATTTATACAGATGTACATCAGCACCAGATTTGTACAGATGTGCGTCAGCACCAGATTTATACAGATGTACATCAGCACCAGATTTATACAGATGTACATCAGCACCAGATTTATACAGATGTACATCAGCACCAGATTTATTACAGATGTACATCAGTACCAGATTAATACAGATGTACGTCAGCACCAGATTTATACAGATGTACATCAGCACCAGATTTATACAGATGTACATCAGCACCAGATTTGTACAGATGAAGCGTCAGCACCAGATTTATACAGATGTACATCAGCACCAGATTTGTACAGATGTGCGTCAGCACCAGATTTATACAGATGTACATCACCACCAGATTTATACAGATGTACATCAGCACCAGATTTATACAGATGTACATCAGCACCAGATTTATACAGATGTACATCAGCACCAGATTTATACAGATGTACATCAGCACCAGATTTATACAGACGTACATCAGCACCAGATTTATACAGATGTACATCAGCACCAGATTTATACAGATGTACATCAGCACCAGATTTATACAGATGTACATCAGCACCAGATTTGTACAGATGTACATCAGCACCAGATTTGTACAGATGAAGCGTCAGCACCAGATTTGTACAGATGTATGTCAGCACCAGACTTGTACAGATGTGCGTCAGCACCAGATTTGTACAGATATGCGTCAGCACCATATTTGTACAGATGTGCGTCAGCACCAGATTTGTACAGATGTGCGTCAGCACCAGATTTGTATAGATGAAGCGTCAGCACCAGATTTATACAGATGTACATCAGCACCAGATTTGTACAGATGTACGTCAGCACCAGATTTGTACAGATGTGCGTCAGCACCAGATTTGTACAGATGTACATCAGCACCAGATTTGTACAGATGTACGTCAGCACCAGATTTGTACAGATGTGC
>JAPXFY010001626.1:5000-12500 GCA_030674185.1 Monoplex corrugatus | reverse complement strand
AAAAAACAGAGAAACAACGTGTAAATGGTAAGTATAAACAAGCAGAAAAACAAGCAATTAAAACTCACATGCCCGTGCGTGCGTGCACGTGCACACATACACACACACACACACGCGCGCGCGCATACATACACACAACACAACACATACACACACGCACACATACACACTCATACACATACACACACGCGCGCAACACACACAGACACACACACACACACATATATATATATATATATATATATATATATGTATATATATACATACATATATGTGTTTCAAATCGTGTGAACTTGACCCAATTCCAGCCTCTCTTTTCTCACAGATATACCCCCAACTTCTGCCGTTAATCACATCTATTATCAATTCATCCTTGACCTCTGGAGTTTTTCCATCTGAGTACAAAACTGCTCTTGTTCGACCACTCCTCAAGAAAAGCAACCTCGATCCTAACATCCTTAAAAATTACAGACCCGTTTCAAATCTTCCATTTCTGTCTAAGCTCCTTGAGAAAGTAGTACTACAACAATTGAATGATCATTTATCTCTAAACAATCTTAACTACCCTCATCAATCAGCCTACCGGGTAAATCACAGCACAGAAACAGCTCTTGTTCATATAGTAGATGATCTTCTTCTTGCTTCTGATGCTGGTAAAATCTCTCTGCTTACACTCCTTGATCTGTCTGCCGCTTTTGATACCATCGATCACTCAATACTACTCTATCGCCTTGAGCACACTTTCGGCATTCACGGTACCGCCCTGTCTTGGTTCTCCTCCTATCTGTCTGATCGCTTTCAATCAGTCCTTGTTAACGGGATTAAGTCCGATCCAGTTAAGCTTTCTTGTGGAGTTCCTCAGGGCTCTGTACTCGGGCCTGTCCTGTTTACCCTCTATACTTTTCCTCTTGCCAATATCATTAATCAGCATGAAATGAAACACCATTTTTATGCTGATGATACCCAACTCTACAATAGCACTAGCCCTGAAAACCTTAGTTCTCTTCTGTCGGAAGTCTCCAGCTGTTACACTGACATCCAAAATTGGATGACCCAAAATAAATTACAGTTAAACGGAGATAAAACTGAAGCCATGCTTGTAGGCACCAAAAATAAACTAGATGCTGTTTCAATCAATAACATTCAACTCGGAGACAACACCATCCCTCTTTCGAACTCTGTCAAAAACCTTGGTGTGATTCTTGATAAATCTCTTTGTATGCAGAAATTTACCACCCAGACCTGTCAATCATGCTACCCTCAGATTCGACGCATTGGCTGCATTCGCCGATTCCTTTCAACCGATGCTGCATCTAAACTAGTAACTTCCCTTGTTCTGTCACGCCTGGACTACTGCAATGCTCTTTTATCTGGCCTACCAGCTTCTCGTCTCCTTTGCCTGCAACGCTTACAAAATACAGCTGCCCGCCTCGTCCTTAGAAAGAAAAAAATTGATCATGTTAGTCCCCTCCTTCGGTCTCTGCATTGGCTTCCTGTCGCTGATAGAATCAAATACAAAATAGACACCTTATGCTATAAATCTACTCATCATTCTGCTCCATCCTATCTCTGTGACAAGATCAAAATTCGTACATCAGCTCGCACCTTGCGCTCTTCCTCTGATACTCTTACCCTACAAATTCCCAAGGTTAGACTCTTAACCGTTGGTCAGCGCTCTTTTTCTGTCTCAGGACCAGCTGCGTGGAACAATCTTCCCCTATCGCTCCGGACCACATCTACTCTTTCCGCATTTAAGTCAGGTTTGAAAACTCACCTCTTTCCACGTCAATGAATTTCTGAGGCCTTTTTCGCCGTTTTTTACTGCTATTTTTCCATTGTTCATAATTTCAGCATTGTATGGACATTTATGCCTATTTTTGACTTAATTGATTGTTTTACAAATGTTCATCTTTGAGTGCGATCCTGCGTGTGATTGGTGAGTGAGCGCGCTTTGATTTGATTTACCAAGATTTAGCGCGATATAAATATTGTAATTATTATTATTATTATGTATATATGTATATATACATATATATATATATCTACACTCACACCACACACGCACACACACACACACATATATACACATACACACACCACACGCACACACGTCACACACACACACACACATGCACACAACACAACACATATGCGCATACACATACGCACATTTACACACACGCGCGCAACACACACACACATCAAGACACACACACACACATACATACACACACACATACACACACACGCACGCACGCACACACACACCACATACACACACACACCACACACACATCACACACACAGCACACACACTCACACACACACACACACAACACACACACACAACACACACACACATACACACACACACAAGCACACACACACACACACACACACACACACACACACACAACAATACACACACACATACACACACACTCAACACACACACAACACACAACACACATACATACACACACACACACAACAACACATACATACACACACACACAACACACACATACATACACACACGTACACATACGTCTAATATCACTCATAGTGAAAAGACATTAAATCAAAGAACGAACGTACACATACACACACACACACAAACACAAACACACACACACACCCACACACACACACATCACACACACTCACACACCACACATACGCATACACACACACATGCACACAACAACAACACACACACACACACACAACACACACACATACACACAACAACACACACATACACACACACACACACATACACACACACATACACACAACAACACACACACACACACACAACGCACAACACACACATACACACACATACACACACGCAAGACACACACTCACACATTCATACTCACACACACACACACTGACACACACACAGAGACACACACACACAAACACACACCACATACACATACACACCACACACACAGAGACACACAGCACACACACTCACACACACACACAACACACACACACATTGGCCCTGTCCAATGGCGACGTGTGCTTTCATCGGGACAAAACAACCTGCATTTCATAAATGAATAAATAAATAAATAACTCATCGATCTTCACGTGCATAAAGGGGACAAATCTGTGGCCCTGTCCAATGGCGACGTGCTTTCATCGGGGCAAAACAACCTGCATTTCACGTGGAAAGCAACCACGTTATGACCAACACACGAACACGCGTGTGCCGTGATCATTCTGGATCTTCTCCATTACATGGCACCTGTAACGTTAGTGCATATGGAATTCATTCCGAGCGCGGAGACGTCATCTTGAGAAACTGAAATCGAAAAGATTAGACTAATGATCGTAGGTCCCTAGTCTAATCCTGGGTTCCAGCATGGGACATGGTCTGGCGGTTGGCACTTTCACAGCAGACTAGCCAGTTGTCATGGTTAAGACATGTAGGCCTACTCAAGACCTGATGTCTCGTGCTCAATTCTAGCCTCCCCCCCATGGGGATGCCGGGGACTCTTTCAGTATAACTAGTATCCCCACCTTCTGGAAATTCTGTGCTAGAAATTTCCTCTTTTCTGTCACTCTCTTTTGTTTCTTCATTCCTCCTTTGCTTTATATCATTTCTTCCTGTGACTTTCTGCCTTGCTGGTCCATTCACCTGAAAGTGTTCAATAAAGTCTTACGTACTTTTTCTTAGGATTGATAATCGTGTACATGTGTTAAGTGCATTTTTGGCTTTTTTGGAATTGAGATATGCGGAAGCAGTTTTAGGTAATTTAGGTCCGTTTTTATATATATTTGCGTGTCCTTACTTATGTTTCGATTTGTATTCAGGTATGTTTGTAAATCTCCTGTGCGGTAAATTGACAGAGTGGTCAACACCAGGAGCATCTCCTTAGATTATGTGCGCGAATGCATTGATATGGGTACTCTTTTCTTTTCCACCAGACGCCGTGGTGTAGCTGTCAGCATAACGGACTACCGACTGAAGGTTATGGGTTCGAATCCCCATCAGTTCCGTCAAAAATCAGTGTGGGATTTTCGGCTCTTACCGGTTCCAACTCAGAGTTGGGCGTGCCATGGGCTCATTGGGAAGACTGGGACCACACAGTCGAGTCTCATCCATTCACGGAAGTGTCATCGAGAGTGTTGCTCTAATCTTCTGACCAGCACCGCGGGTGTATGTATTTCTCGGCCCTGGTTGACGCCAGGATATATTATGATAGTAAGCGTAGAGTACAGCCCATTCACGCGGTCTCAATCCTAGACGGAACTCCATAGCAGGAAGCTGGTGAACAGGGTCAGGGAGTCAAAGAGTTAAGTTTTTTGCAGTTGGTAGATAGGGTGCGGGAGTCAAAGGGTTAAATTAAATTAAGAATCTACGAAAATAAGAACAGAAAATTTTGTCCAGGGCTCGGAAATGGCGTAGGGTAACTTTCTAGCTGAGTTACAAAGTTGAACGGCCAGAGGGACGAAAGGTCTGCATGGTAGGGGAAGGATGGACGGGAGACGGGGGGGGGGGGGGGGGGCAGGGGATGGGGGTAGAGTCGTTAGTGAAGGTGGGTCGGGGTGGTGTGTGTGGGGGTGAGGGTGAAGGGGGTTGTATTGGCGTGAGGGTGGGGACTGCTTGGTGGGGGGGGGGGGGTGAATGAGAGACCTTTACCCTCGGTACTAATCAAGCAAAGGCACCTGGCTTCGTTCAGTTTTCATTTCTATTTTATTTATTTTTATTTATTTATTTCATTTCTTTTTATCTTATTTTATTTTATTCTACTTTATTTAATTTTATTTTATTTTATTTTGTTTTATCTTATTCTATTTTATTTTGCTTTGCTTTGCTTTGCTTTGCTTTGCATTGCTTTACTTTACATTACTTTACTTTACTTTACTTTACTTTACTTTACTTTACTTTGCTTTACATGTTTTACTTTGTTTTACTTTACTTTACTTTGTTTTACTTTGTTTTACTTTACTTTCCTTTACTTTGTTTGTTTTACTTTACTTTACTTTGTTTTACTTTACTTTGTTTTACTTTACTTTGTTTTACTTTGCTTTACTTTGTTTTACTTTACTTTGTTTTATTTGTTTACTTGTTTACTTTGTTTTACTTTTTACTTATTACTTTACTTTACTTTACTTTACTTTACTTTACTTTACTTTGTTTTTTACTTTACTTTGTTTATTGTTTTACTTTACTTTGTTTTACTTTACTTTGTTTACTTTATTTACTTTACTTTTTTACTGTATTTACTTTACTTTTTTTACTTTACTTTACTTTACTTTACTTTACTTTACTTTGATTTACTTTACTTTTTTACTTTACTTTACTTTACTTTTATTTACTTACTTACTTTTACTTTACTTTACTTTACTTTACTTTTACTTTGTTTTACTTTACTTTACTTTACTTTACTTTACTTTATTACTTTACTTTACTTTGTTTTACTTTTGTTTACTTTGTTTACTTTACTTTACTTTGTTTTACTTTACTTTACTTTGTTTTACTTTTTTTATTTACTTCTTTCTTTACTTTTTTTACTTTACTTTATTTACTTTTTACTTTACTTTTTTTTTACTTTTTTTTTTACTTACTTTACTTTTTTACTTTACTTTTTTTTTTTTTTACTTTACTTTTTTTTATTTTTACTTTACTTTACTTTTTTACTTTACTTTACTTTACTTTTTTTATTTACTTTTACTTTTACTTTACTTTTTTACTTTCTTTACTTTACTTTACTTTTTTACTTTTTTTTTTTTACTTTTTTACTTTACTTTACTTTGTTTACTTTATTTATATTACTTTTTACTTTATTTACTTGTTTTACTTTATTTATTTTTTTTATTATTTTTATTTTTTACTTTACTTTTTTTACTTTATTTTAATTTACTTTGTTTTACTTTGTTTTACTTTACTTTGTTTTTACTTTGTTTTTTTACTTTACTTACTTTTGTTTTACTTTACTTTACTTTCTGTTTACTTTACTTTACTACTTTGTTTTACTTTGTTACTTACTTTACTTTGTTTTACTTTACTTTGTTTTACTTTTACTTTACTTTACTTTGTTTTACTTTACTTTTACTTTTTACTTTTTTACTTTACTTTGTTTTACTTTACTTTATTTTTTTACTTTTTACTTTACTTTACTTTGTTTTACTTTGTTTTACTTTACTTTACTTTGTTTTACTTCTTTACTTTACTTTACTTTTTGTTTTACTTTACTTTACTTTGTTTTACTTTTTACTTTACTTTGTTTTTACTTTTACTTTACTTTGTTTTACTTTACTTTACTTTGTTTACTTTTTTACTTTACTTTGTTTTACTTTACTTTACTTTGTTTTACTTTACTTTACTTTACTTTACTTTACTTTGTTTTACTTTACTTTACTTTACTTACTTTGTTTTACTTTACTTTACTTTGTTTTACTTTACTTTTTTACTTACTTTACTTTACTTTACTTTACTTTACTTTACTTTGTTTTACTTTACTGTTACTTTACTTTACTTTGTTTTACTTTACTTTACTTTACTTTACTTTACTTTGTTTTACTACTTTACTTTACTTTTACTTTACTTTACTTTACTTTACTTTTACTTTTTTACTTTGTTTTACTTTACTTTACTTTACTTTGTATTTACTTTACTTTACTTTTTTACTTTACTTTACTTTACTTTACTTTACTTTGTTTTACTTTACTTTACTTTACTTTACTTTGTTTTACTTTACTTTACTTTACTTTGTTTACTTTACTTTACTTTGTTTTTACTTTTTTACTTTACTTTACTTTACTTTACTTTGTTTTACTTGTTTTACTTTACTTTGTTTTACTTTACTTTACTTGTTTTACTACTTTACTTTACTTTACTTTACTTTACTTTACTTTACTTTACTTTGTTTTACTTTACTTTACTTTACTTTACTTTACTTTGTTTTACTTTACTTTACTGTTACTTTTACTTTACTTTACTTTACTTTTACTTTACTTTGTTTTACTTTACTTTACTTTACTTTGTTTACTTTACTTTACTTTGTTTTACTTTACTTTACTTTACTTTGTTTTACTTTACTTTACTTTACTTTACTTTACTTTACTTTACTTTACTTTACTTTACTTTACTTTGTTTTACTTTACTGTTAATTTAATTTAATTTAATATACTCCTTTGACTACCGCACCCACCAGCAAAACTTTAACCCTTTGACTCTCTCACCCTATCCACCAGATTCCTGCAGGAAACTGGTAGGTAGGGTGAGGGTGTCAAAGGGTTAAATTTTTGCTTTGCTGTCATGGTTGACAAAGCAGGATGGTAGCGGACATGCTGAGGAAGTCAAAGGGTTAATTTCGTTTAATTAATTGATTTCTTAAGAAGAAGAAGGAAAAAACAACAACATTTCAAAAGAACAACAGAGAGTATGGGTGTTTCCATGTGCGCTAAACCATATAGATACAATGGATGATGAAAAATTAATAACTTGTCACACCGGAGTTTTCCTGTGAAATACGC
>JAPXFY010001625.1:0-22500 GCA_030674185.1 Monoplex corrugatus | reverse complement strand
TCCTCTTCCTCACCATTCGTGTGTGCTTCGTGCCCTGCAGTTTTGATTGTTGTTGGATGATTGCTTTGGTGAGTGATGATAGTATGTGCTTTGGTGAGTGACGATAGTATGTGCTTTGGTGAGTGATGATAGTATGTGCTATGGTGAGTGATGATAGTATGTGCTATGGTGAGTGATGATAGTATGTGCTATGGTGAGTGATGATAGTATGTGCTTTGGTGAGTGACGATAGTATGTGCTTTGGTGAGTGATGATAGTATGTGCTATGGTGAGTGATGATAGTATGTGCTATGGTGAGTGATGATAGTATGTGCTTTGGTCTGATTGTTGTATCAAGATCTGGCGCCTTATAAATGTCTGTCATTAGCAGTATTCTCTCACTGCACTCAAACATTTTCAATCTTAACAAACTGTAATCTGATATAAACAACCTATTTAGGCCAAGTTTCCTTTTCATTACATGTGACACCATGCTAATTGCAGAAAATGAAAGGGACCTACAAAACCTTAAGATAATACAAATAGAAAACAAAAATAAAGGGTTGGAGCTAAATAGTAAGAAGACTGAAGTCATGGTAATCAGTAAAAAAACAAGAAATCCTATCATGCATAAACAGCAAATGACACAACTTTGTGACAGGTTGATAACGTTGGGAACGTTCATCTCACCACACGACAGATGCACATCAGAAATAGCCAACAGAATCGGCCAAGCCAAAACAGCATTCAAGAAGACGAAAAGCGTTCTTACCAACAAATGCCAATCAACTGACATCAGGAAGAGAGTTCCTGAATGTTATATAGAACCGATACTGCTCTACGGTTGTGAGGCGTGGACAGTCAACACACAGCCAGAATAAGATTGAGGCAGCTGAAATGCGGTTTGTAAGAAGAATGTTGAGAGTTCCATGGACAGCAAAGAACACAAATGAGACAGTGTTGATGGAGGCAGACACAAGAAGATCATTGATAAAGAAGATTAGTAAAAGACAAGCAACATTTATCAGTCATTTTATGAAGAAAGTGGAATTGGAGCACCTGGTCACAACAGGAAAAAATTGGACGGACTTGCAGGGTGGCTGAGGACAGAGAGGGTGGAAGATGTACTTCCGGCGACAAGGGATAGATTCAGATGGAGAGCCATGATCGCCAACGCCGTGCGGCAGGGCACACGATGATGTTGATGACATGTCAGAATTATCATTTACTTCCATCATGCCATTGCATGTAGGGCAGCAACAAAGTTTCTGCTCTCCCGTCTGTTTTGGGTCAGCCTCTGTGTTTCAGAACCTTAATCTCTTTCTACTGTTTGTCATCAGATGTTCCAGGGTCTCTCTCTAGTGTCTTCCATCTGGTGTCCAGTAAAGAGCAGTTCAAGGGATACTAATTTATCTCTTGGAAGATGTGCCCAATCCAACTCAATCACCCTTTCATGATGATGGTGTCCACACTTTCTTGATATGTAAAAACAGCTTTATCATTCCATTAACCCTTTGACTCCCAAACATTATCTACCAGCATCCTGCAGGAAGCTGGCAGATAGGGTGAGGGATTCAAAGACTTAAGTTTTTGCAGTTGGTAGATAGGACACGGGAGTCAAAAGGTTAAACACGCTGTAGGCTGGTTGACAGTAAGGTGCCACTGATTTGTTGACCAGGATTCTCCAGTACTTCCAATGTCCTTTGTCAGGGAATAGCTGAATGTCAAACCTGTCCATTGTAGGATGTTGTCCTCCTCATCCCTCTGCCTTACTCCCCCTTGCATGATTGCTTTGGCAAGTCCTGTAAATGTATGTGCCATAACAACTTGTTTTTTTTTCTTCTCGTTTTTGTTTTTCGTAATGATGAGGTCTACACAGGAACTGGAGGTTTGCATTATTCTGCTCTGTATATACTTGTTGGTAACATTGTAGAATCTATGACTTGAGCATAACCAAGCAAAGGATGTACACAAATAATAAAAAAAGATTTGTATGACAGTTTTGCTTGCTTTTTTTTTTTTCTTTTCTTTTTTTTTTTTTTTTTTGTCCAGCTCTGCTACATTTTTTGTCCATGAAAGTGAAATGTTCCAGTGTCAACTTTACTGCTGCAGATAACATGCCTGGATGCTTGGAACATGCCACGTTGATTTGGGATGCCATCCAAAAAGCAAGAACAGAGAAGAGAGACATTGACGTAGTTTGGCTTGATCTGGCGAATGCATATGGATCAGTTCCACACGATATGATCCAGCTGGCTCTTGAAATGTATCACATCCCAGAAAACATCCGAACAATGCTGAGGAAGTATTTCCAAGGGTTCTCAATGCGGTTCTCTACCAAAGAATACACCACGGACTGGATAGACCTAGAGGTGGGCATTGCAATGGGCTGTGCAATCTCTCCCATACTGTTCGTGTTGGCAATGGAAGTCATCTTGAAAGCTGCAATGAAGAGTTCAGGTCCAGTGAATCTGGGAGATGGATACCAGATGCCTCCTCTGAAAGCTTTCATGGATGACACAACAGTCTTGTCCACGGATGAGGAAGAGACACACCAAATCTTAAAGCAGCTGGATGAGCTGGTGGCCTCTTCAAGAATGAGGTTCAAACCTAAGAAATCCCGAAGTCTCTCACTGCGAAAAGGAAAAGTGGCAGATTCAGTCAAATTCATGGTAGCCAACCAAGCCATCCCCACTGTCACAGAAGAGCCAGTAAAAAGTCTCGGAAGATGGTATGATGACTCCCTGAAAGACACACAAAGGGGATGTGAAACCAAGCAAACAGCAGAAGAAGGCCTGAAGAAAATAGATAACTGCGGACTGCCAGGCAAATACAAAGTCTGGTGTCTACAGTTCATGCTGATACCAAAGCTGCTGTGGCCACTGCTAATCTATGACATTTGCACCAGCACAGTCGAAGCAATGGAAGCCAAAATCAACAAATACACAAGAAAATGGCTCGGTGTCCCACCTGGTCTCACTGATGTTGCATTCTACTGTCGTCAAGCAATGCTGAAGCTACCTCTGAAATCCATAGTGGAGGAATACAAAGTTGGAAAAGCAAGACTTTTGAGCATGCTGGAGGAATCGGAGGACAATATCGTGAGAGCAGTTCATCCAAAGCTGAGAACTGGCAGAAAGTGGAAAGTCCAAGAGGCTGTAAACAATGCCAAGAGAAACCTCAGCATCAAAGAAATAATTGGACACACGCAAACCAACAGACAGGGACTGGGAGCAACAAAAATGCAGTGGTGGTCCAAAGCCAAAGGGAAGGAAAAAAGAGACATGATCATACAGGAGTTGAAGGAAGAAGAAGATGTCAAAAGAGTGCAGAAGGCAGTCCAGCAAGGTCAACAGGGGCAATGGACAACATGGGACAGTGCACTCCAAAGAAGTCTCAGCTGGAACGATATGTGGCACATGGCTCCTCTAAGGATAAGCTTCCTCCTCAGATCTGTATATGACCTGCTCCCCTCGAATGCAAACTTAGTGAAATGGGGGAAAGCAGACGACCCAGCATGTCCGCTCTGTCAGAAGAAACAAACAGTGGAACATGTCCTAAGCTCTTGCAAAGTAGCGCTAGCCCAAGGAAGGTATACATGGAGGCACAACCAAGTTCTGAAAGTGATCACAGATGTGGTTAGCGAAAAAACCATGACCCCAAACGCACCAATTGCTATGACAACGTTCTACAAAGCAGGAGGGAAACAGGTCTGGCCCGAAAGGGCTATGACAACCAGCACATTGCCAAAGGGTCTTCTGGATGGAGCAGTCGACTGGGAGTGTACAGCAGACCTCCCAGAGTGGAGAAATTACCCAGATGTCATCAGCAAGACAGGCATGAGACCAGACATCGCTCTCCACTCTGACTCCTCGAAACAAGTGATTCTGATAGAACTCACTGTGCCATACGAAAGCAGAATGGAAGAAGCACATATCTACAAGACCGAAAAATACGCCGGTCTTGCCAGCACCCTGAAGAAAGCAGGTCTGCGGGTCAAAATCTTCGCCATAGAGGTCGGGGCAAGAGGGTTTGTGGGCACCTCCGCTTATGATCTCATGAAACAACTCGCCATTTCTGGGAAGAAGAGGACTAGAGCCCTTAAAGCGATGGCAGAGGCAGCAGAAAGGAGCTCAAGCTGGATCTGGGCAAGGAGGAACCAAAAAAGTGAACTTCATAAGGATTAAATTCCCTACAGATGATGTGTGCCCCGTTAGCACATTGGTAAAACCGCGTACCGCAGTTCTGAAGCGCAGAATCGCCCAGGTTCGATCCCCGGCGTGGGAAAAAAAAAAAAAAATAGACAACAGCAGAAGGGCATCCAGGAGTCATGACCTGGATGTGGCCCGGCCCCCCGAGAGTGTAAGGAATTCGGGGCCGAAACACTTGTCTAAAGGGGGTTACTTCTCTGAAGACCTTCTGTTGTCTAGCTCTCCCTAGAGTTTCTTTCTACCATGCAATATGTCTGTAAGTAGTGCATGAAAACTTCGTTTCCTTCCCTACTTACATGAAATATATCCATCGCACAATCCATTTAATAATAGTTCATAACTAATAAGACTGTTTTGTTTTCTTTTGGGTTTTTTTCTAGTAACTGATATATATACTGCCTAAGCAACACTTCGAAAGAGTCTTTGCAGAGAAAAATGTAAGAGTTGAGAAATAATGTCTTTAACTAAGCACACTTCCAATTCTACTGGGGTAGTACACTGACATTGCCTCAGCCACTAGTTGTTAGTTAAACCCTTTGTCATCATGTTACGTATTCACTCAATACAAGTCTTGTGGAGAACTTCTGGTTTCCTCAGCAGACCAACCGAAAATGTAAACCCATATTTCAATTGCTGGCAAATAGACTTCCTTGCTGGACATTGTCCCATACAGGTATTCAGATGAATGATTTTATTCTGATTCATTCAGTCATGATTGTGAATCTTGACACCAGCATCTGTCATTATCTCTTATCAGTCAAAGCAGATTGCATGCAATATAAAGAGATATGCAATGGACTTGAATGCAATCCATCTTTTGTATTTCTGTGAAATACTTATTTGACTGCCATAAAGTGCAAATTTTTTGGTTGTTTCTTGTGTGTGTGTGTGTGTGTGTGTGTGTGTGCGTGCGTGCGTGCGTGCGTGCGTGCGTGCGTGCGTGCGTGCGTGTGTGTGTGTGTGTGTGTGTGTGTGTGTGTGTGTGTGTGTGACAGAGAGAGAAGAGAGAGCAAGAAACAGACAGAGCAACAGAATGAGAGATAGAAAACAAAAAGGCAAACAGAGAGAGAGAGAGAGAGAAAGAGAGAGAGAAACTTCATGTAAATGCTTGAAGAATTACAAACAACTGCACGAAGATTTTCTTTCCCTATTGTCCACTGAAAACACATTTTCACATACAAAACAATATCAGGTAACATATCACAATCATAACACTTTTAAGATGAAAACATAAAAATCACAATTTCACTTGTCCAAGCCAAAAGCATAAAAAGACAAATAAACAATTAACTTATTCAAAAAACACACTTTAATACAAACAGACAAGAATGATGCATTTCACAGGATCTGAGAGGTACTGCAATGCTTTTATATATGATACTCAGAAAATGTTCATCAAATTTGGTCACAACACAGACGGTTTTTGGTAGCATGCCCATAACAGCACAATTTTCAAATTGCTAGAACAGCTTGTACAAGCTGGTAGTGTACAGCATTCTAAACAAGAAAGGTCCATAAACTGGATGTAAAACAGCAATGTTTGTGCACCATCATCATCATGATGTGCTCTGCTGCATGGTGTTGGTGATCAGAGCCCTCCATCTAGCTTTTGTTGCTGCAGGTACATCTCCTACCCCTTTTGTCCCCATCTATTCTGCAAAACTGTCCAATATTTCCTCTCTGGGTCTCACCTGGTGCTCTTCTTCCCTCTAGCTTTAGTGTTGTGACAAGGTGCTCAAATTTCTCTTCCCTCATAAAATGTCCTAAGAATATTGCTTGTCTTTACCTAATCTTCCCCATTAATGTTATTTTTGAGTTTGCTTCTTTCAAGACTCTTTTCTTTCCTGTCCAAGGAACTCTTAACATTCTTCTTAGAAACCGAATTTTAGTTGCCTCGATCTTGTTCTGACTTTGCTTGTTGACTGTCCATGTTTGACATCCATGCAACAACACTGATCCTACATAACGCTGAAAAGCCCTCTTCCTGATGTCAAATGACTGGTAACTTCTTGAATGCTGTTTTAGCTTGGCCAATTCTGCTGGATATTCCTAATGTGCATCTGCCATCTGGTGAGATGACTGTTCCTAGATATCAAAATTTTGAACTTATCAACCTGTCTCAATGTTGTGCCATTTGCTGTTATTTTACATGATGGGAGTCTTGTTTTTTACTAATTACCTCCACTTCAGTCTTCTGACTACAGTCATATAATCAGTAAAAAACAAGAAATATTTTATGTATTTTACAAAATGTCCACTGTGTACTTCAATTTTCACAGAATTTGTTGCTTTGTCTCAACTGTCCAGTCTTGCAAGAAAGCAAAAGTCAATCTGTATGCCACATACATTTTCCGGGAACCCCATAATTGTTAACCAAGGTCAGAATCACTAACAGGGTTCTTGAAACATAGTATCAGTATGACAAAACAACTATGCTTAATTTTAACATGCAATATTTGTAAATAGTAATAAAAACTATTTTCAAAGTAGTTTTCCTTGGCTTGTGCTAATGGACAGTCATGGATGAGTGGCCTTCAGGTTTGTTACCAATAAATATCCTTCACCATGTAATAAATTGCACAATCCTGGGATACTAAATACAAAATATGTATTTAATTGGAATATTTCAGTATTTCAGTAAATACAACACTGCAGAAAAAGGTGTGAAATTTGGGGATCTTAGAGCCTTTTCCCCCTTCTTCTTGGTATTACATCACAATTCAAACAAACGTAAAAGGTTAATCAACAAAACCATTTTTCATGTATTCATTATCCCTCCACCCACTTTATTATCGTATTTGTTTTTCTGTTCAAACTGATCCTTCATGTTGAATTTGTTCTACACAGTCATATAATATGGCCTGAAAGTGAACTGAATTAAATATCCATCAAACTGAATTGTGGCATTACTTTCCATTCACTTTGTTCCAAATAACAAAAACATCCCAATAATAACTTCTGTTTCAACATAAAAGAGCATAGTGGGTAGTGTCATGCGTAGGGAAGTTTCAGATGAGAAATACTAGAAGACAGTAAGAAATGCCGGGTAATAAAAACAAGAAAACACCTGATTTTCACTTAAATGTTCATATCAGCTATGGCAATGACAACGGAGAATTGGTCAGCTTCCCTTCACACTGGTCAGGATGTTGTCAGCGCTTCCTGAAGTTCTCCATTTTCTTTCATCTCCTGCAAATATATCTTTTAAACATCAGCTTCAGACGATCATGCTATATTAATATCTGCAAATTCTGAAATAAGTACAAATCAATTTTAGATGATTCAGCTACATTAACAATCTACAACTTGTGAAATAGTGAGACCCTTTTCGTGTGACCAAATGTTCAGAAGACAGCTACATAATAACTATCACTGTTTAAACCCAAACTCTGACATTATTTACTACATATTCATTTATACATACATGAAACTAATTACATAAATGGTCTGACATTAAGACATAAGTTGTAAAATATTTTATTTACAGTTGTAAACGTTGCAATGCCATACACTCCTCATGTTTCTTAAACAACAGCATGCACTACCAAGGAAGAAAGGGACGAAGATGAATTTAAAAAAATCTTCTCAAATGAATATGACATTTATATGTATCAAACTGTTCTTCTGTTTACGCTTGTTTCATTAAGCAAACATACACATGTGCATGCATGCACGCATACACACACACACACACACTCAGTGACTCACACATGTGCACACACACAGACACACATGTGCACACACATACACACACATACAAACATGCACATACACACATGTGCATGCACACGCATGCGCGCGCACACACACACACACACATGCGCGCACACACATGCGCACACACACACACACCACTAAAATTACAATGAAAACAGTGTACCTTGATGATATCCAGGCCTCCCAACAATTCTCCACTGACATATAGCTGTGGATATGTGGGCCAGTTGGAAAACTTCTTCAGTCCTTGGCGCACCTCTTCATCGCTCAGAATATCAAACGTCTCATACTTGACCCTGTACCAACACACTCCATATGTATTTTCAATGTTGATACAACAATGAGTTAGACCTTAGTCCAAGACAAAACTCTGATTTCTAGTCATCATACAAAAAGAAAAACATTACAAAAGCTGGGAATGAGTGTGTGTAAGCTTAAGCATGTACATGTGCACACACAGGTGTGTGAGCAGTGTGTGTGTGTGTGTGTGTGTGTGTGTGTGTGTGTGTGTGTGTGTGTGTGTCTGTGTGTGTGTCTGTGTGTGTGTGTGCACATGTGTATGTGTGTGTGTGCATATGTATGTTTGCGTGCAAGTGTGCGCATGTGTTTGAGCATGCATGTATGTGTTGTCAGTACAATTTCTATGCAAGTCTGACAGCATATGTATATAAAAACTGTAAGCATATGTGTGTGCATGCATGTGTGGATGCATGGTAATTACATGTTTATGTGCAGTCTGAATATTGAAATGGAAATTATTTTGTTAAGCGTGCACAAAGTAAAGTATGTCATATACCAAATGTTTGTTATAACCAAAATACAGTGAAAACCGCTTAATTAGTAACTCCCAAGTTCCACTAATTTTCAATCATTTCTATGATTTAGCCGAAACCCTTCTTTACCCCTGTCAGAAATGGTCAGTTATCTTCAACTCATTAACTTCAAACTTGAAAATAGCCGCTAACTTCAAGCAATATCTGTTATCCACCCTCTAGTGGCTTTTATGGTTACTTAATTTCAAATTATTTTTATGAAAATCAATAAAGAAAATCATGACATCCAATGACTAGCAATGCTTTCAACAGATTTCTGCACCGTTTTTAATGAAAGTAACAAAAAAATTGACAGAGATGAACATGTTCATTTTTCTTATGTACACATATACACATATACATACATATATGTATATGTATGTACACAAATCAACACACACACAGATACCCACCTGTGCAGACAAGCACACACAAAGCTGCTATATTGATATGATTGTTTGTTTAGGCAAATGTAGACTGTCAAGCCCGAAGAGAGGGAAATTCAGCTGTCAGCTATTTGCTTCCAATAATGATACCTCCTATCATCCACCTCCACAAACACTTTAAAAGCTAAAAGAATTGTAATCGGTCATTTTTGCTAGTTTCTGTATTCTGTCATACATACGTAACCATATGTGTGCACACACACACACACACACACACACACACACACACACACACACACACACACACACATACACATACACATGTACAGTCCCATAATCTTTTCCCTAACAATGAGCTTTGTTTGTATATTCATTCATTTTTGTCTCTGTTTGCTTATCTATTCGTTTGACTTAAGGATATTGAATTTTATATATATTAAACATAAAAATTGGTCAGATCACTAAAATTTCAAATAAGAGCAAGAGCATGGCCTAATGACTTCAAGTTGGATAACTTCACATGTTTTTTGAGTTTCCTGTGGCAGTTGAATTTAGGCAGAATTTTAAGAAATGTCTCTTGTGCATGTCAAGAGAAGACAAATCTCTGAGGTGATGTATGAGTGTAAGAACAGTTTCTGCCCTTTTGGAAGGTTGACCAAGAGTCTGTGGCAAGACCAAAGTATCAAGCTCACCACAAAGACTGCTGTGTACAGGCTTAAGTGCCCTGCTGTACAGCTGCACAACCTGCACTACCTACCAATGATACATTTTACAACTGGAATGATTCTACTGAAGATGTCTGCGCAAGACCTGCAACATCACACCGCAAGATTCAGCATCCAGCCTTCAATATTTGAAGTGTGGCTTGCCAAGTATTAAGTTTCTACTAAACAAATGCCAGCTTTGTTGGACAGGACAAGGTATCTGTATGGAAGACAACTGCATCCCATAGATGGTTTTGTGTGGAAAGCTGAAGCAAGGATACCATGACCAGGGTAGACCACTAAAGAAACACTAAGCTTGCGACAATAGTGCTCGCAGGGCAGGGTTACATTAGAGCATCACAGAATAGCTGATGTTCAACAGACAGGGCTCCCACAGAGGAAAAGCAAAATCCCTGAAAATCAGGAGGCCCGGAAAATGTTGAAAATGTACATCTAAAATGGCGCAATCTGACACATATCTGAGCTTAATTTATAGTATGGTAAAGATACTTTTTTCTTTCACATTTTTTTTTTCGCAGAATTTTTTTTTTTTTCACGGATTCTCACTCTCGGTTTTCGCGGAAATCCGCGAATTCGCTGAAAAGTGGGAGCCCTGACAGAAGAGGGAATGGCAGAAGCAGAACCCAAGGCCACAGGACCCTTTCCATGCAGAGCCTGTGGATGAACATATGCTCCAGAATTGGTCTTGTATCCAACATGAAGACTCTCAAGCCAGGCCACAAAGGACCAACATGCCTACTCATTAATTGGATCAACAGGAGAGCCCCGTAATATCATCATCATCGTCATCATCATCACCTATCCGCAGTTATGTACATTTGCCTGTTGAGAAATGCACATAAAAGATGAGAGCAGTTTTGCGGACAATTTCTATCTCTCTTCTCTCTCTGTCTCTCTCTTTCTTCCTCTCTGTGTATGCATGCGTGTGCAAGCACACAGGTGTGAGTGGGTGTGTGGTGTCTGTGTGTACATGCGTGCATGTGAATGTCTGGGGCATGTGTGCACTTTTGCGTATGGAATGCATGTTTATGTGTTTTAGACAGCAAACATAAACAGCCTGAAATACATTTCAATATATATATATATTATTATTATTTCAATATACCCACCCAGTTTCATTGAGGATCTGGATCGTGGTTTTACTGAAGCCACAGCGTGGGGTGTCAGGACAACCTTTCATAAACAGCATGACTGAAGCTTTGTTGGTCAGCTTCTTCAGTCTGAAATCACCATGATATGCATACTTTTACTGGGGTGTCATAGAACAAAAACAAGTATACAGCCATTCTTTTCTGTTTTATTGCTGCTTGTTTGTCTACAAGGTATGTGATAATAATGTCTTGTGCTGATAATATTAAGATGATATATAAAAACCTTCTGTCACTGTAATGTCCTGTTCTGCTACTATCCATGAGGGTATGTCAAGCCTGTCAATCATTATAATGCCCTGTTGTTCACTGAATTGTCTGTATCATACACAGAATGGTGCAGTTGTGAGGACTGATTACAGAATCGCTTCTCTAATTCTCAATTAATAAGTTATCAGTAGTTCAATATGTGTCCACGTAAAAACAAAACAAAACAAAACAAAAACTACAGGTCTCCAGGATGACTGGTGCAAAACAAAACAAAACAAAACAAAAAACAAAGGAAATCAACAAGCACAGCTCCCAAAGATTATACAGGAAATCTCGGAACTATGGCACAGGTCAACTGAAGGGAATTAGAACAGTAGATGTTAAGAACAAGCTGTGCTCAATGCAATCTCTACCTGGTGTCAAGATCCTCCTGTACTGGCAGAGCTTCCTCCAGTTCCCCAGACTCTGCCATCTCCTTCAATATGTCCAGGCCACCCAGCAACTCCCCTTTAACGTACAGCTGGGGGTATGTTGGCCAGTTAGAATATGTCTTCAGACCTGAATCGCAAAGTGAGGAAATTTTTTTACCCTCTAGGTCAGCACTGATTGATGCCAGTAATCTGTTCTACAACTGATGCTGCCACCTACTTTAAAGTTCAACTCATCATCACAAATGTGATATACACCATGGAAATAAATCCATCTGTTGGTAACAAAACTTTTCTGCAGGTGAAGAAGCCAAGAAAATTATTTGACATGGATGGGAACATTCCAGAAGGATTAGGGAACACTTCAGACTTCAATGTTTTATTCAAAAGGCAATAAACCCCCACTGAAGGGCTGCATATTATACGTTTTAAAAGAGGTAATCAATTACATCAGAGAACAAGATTAACTACTAACAACAAAATAACAAACTACATTTCATGACAACACAATTTCCCTTATTTCAAATGTTTTAAGTAGAAACAAATTGAAATTCGTAACAAACTCATAATGAACTGAGATTAATACCAAAAAAACAAGAAAAAAAACCAAAACGAATTGAGATTGATAAATAAATTTAAAAAAAGGTCAACTTAAACATGTTGGGATTTCCACAGTATTTTTGTGAGATAAACTTTGATTGAAGACCATCAGAAGCCGGACAACAGAGGACAAAATGTATCTCATCATCTCTTGAATGAATGCATACACAATGCATCAAATTAGAATCTCTATATTGCTTGTACCTCCACTGATGACCATCCAAATTGATATACCAAGTCACACACACACACACACACACACACACACACACACACACACACACACACACACACACACACAAACACACACATTTTTCTTTAGTAATTTTTAGAGAGCAAAAGAACTGTGCAGAATTGTATCAGGGCTATAACCATCTCAAAACACACAAAACATCACATGACCCTGAAAAAAAAATCCTGGAAAAGAAAATCAAGTACACATACTAATACGTTTGTGCACATAATCTAAGGGTATGCTCCTGACACTGGCCAATCCATCAATCATATCGTTGGAGCAGGGGGTCAGTGGGTTAAAAAAAAAAACACCACCAACAAACCATAAACATAATAAGTACATTAAAATATACATAAAAACAGGCCTAAATTACCTAACATTTAAAACTTCTTCTGCACATATTTCCTTTAGGTCAAAACTGCTGTTAAAACATGTGAAGGTCTACTTATCAATCCTAACAAAAAGTATACAGGCTTTACAGTACACATACAGGTGAATGGACCAGCAAGGCAGAATATATAGGAACAAATGACATAAAGCACAGAGGCAAGTCAGAAACTGAAAATTCTGGCTCTTTGTGATGGGTAGGGTCAGTTGCAATATGTGTTCTAACCCTGTGACAATACCCAAAAAGAACAGTTCCATGCAACCAAATGATGGTAGAACGATTGTTTACTGCAAAGCAATATATGAGACTGGACAGCCAGTAAGACTACGCAAGTAACCAATGAGACTACACACGCAGCCAAATGAGACTATACCAGTAGCCAATGAGATGACAAATGTTGCCAGCGGGACTACATTAGTAACAACAGTACTTTAAAAAGTCAAATGTGAGTGACCGAAGTTATAGCTACAATGAGGCCGCTGGGTCAGTTCAAAGCTACGTTTGCTTGCACAGAACTACTTCTCCCAGCCAGTCAAAGTGTAAACACTTGTTTCCTCTATCCTTACGGTGATGTCATCATCCAAATGACTGTCAATTTGATCGAATATTTTGGAAAGAAGTTGTGAAACATACAATCACAAATCACAGCCACTAAACACAATAAGACAATTGCCTAAAGCGAACTAGTGAAGAGCAAATAATTGGGCAAAAAGATAAGCGCCACATGTCTGCCTCTGACGAAAACTCTCGCATGAATGACAAAATCTCATGTTCTCTCGCATGATCCAGATTCCGGACTGAATGTTGGGAAGCAAAAGAGGAAATTTCTAGCACATAATTTCCGCAAAGTGAAGATACTATCCGAAAATTGTGAAGATACTATCTGTACTGAAAGAGACCCTGGCATCTCCCCTCCACCCTGTGGTAATACCCCCTGCCCCCAACACACACATACACTAATTTGAATGAGCACATAACATAATTTTTATAGCCACTGACCTTGTCGTACATCTTCATCAGTAAGAATATCAAATGTGCTGTATTTCACCTTCCTGTCGTTCAACAGCTGTACTGTCTGTTTGCTGAAACCTGTCAGGGCATTAAAGTTGTCAACTCAGGATGATCACGTGGACTCATAAGAAACAAAACAACAATTCTGACTTAGAGAATGCAAAATCAAATTTCATGAATACTCAAATCACCATTACTTCTGTTAAATATTTCATTACAAACATGTGTGTGTGTGTGAATTACTAATAAGTTTCAAAAGATCAGCTTTAACAAATTTTACTTTTGTCCACACAACAGACAGAAGCAAAAGCACATGGTGAAAATGTCAGACTCGGAAGCAAAAACTTTTACAGCGGATCACACTTATGAAAATAAACAGTACTTTACTTCAACAGTCCAAAAAAATGATAGCCAATACTTTAGACAGAGAAACCTCAAGCTAACACAAACAAAAAAGCATTTTCTTGTTATAGATTTCATACTGTGTCTCTCACAGGAAATGACTGATCAAACATCTACAATGATGAAAAGCATTATTTAACACACCACAACGAGGCTGATCAGGATTTCCTTTCATAAACAACATGACAGGAGCTGAGTTGATGAGCTGTTTCAGCCGACTGTTCAGATCCTGAAACCACACAAAAATTCAAACTCAAAGTCAACCATTTGGATCCTGAAAACACACAAACATGAGTAGTCACGGTCTATTCTTCTGATCGAAATCTCATCAATGACTATCCTCCGAATGTTTTTCTTTGAATTTTTGGAAACAAAAGCTAATGAAAAAAAACTGCATCTATGTTCTAATTTCAGTTTCATGCTCAACTAATAATAAATATAAGAAACCAATTGCACGGTTTTTATCAAATACGAAAGTATAGACCATGAAGAGGCATGTTCTAAGACAGCCAGCATCTTGCTTTGCATAATGGTAATGAAAAAAAATTTACTGGACAATGTAAACACTGTAAAAACAATGTAAAAACTGAACACACAATTGATTAGGCAGAGAGCTCTGTGACAAACAGGGGTCACACTGGCAAATAGTACACTAAAAAAAAATTGAAAAAAAAACACCCACCTCCTCCTTCCAACAACAGAAAAAAATCAAAGCACTAGTGTACCTGTGGTTTGGGTGTGGTTCCTTCCTGTGGAAGAGGGCCCTTCAATGGCACATCAGATACATGCTTCCCCACTTTCTGTGTCAGTTCTGCTGCTTTGGCCCCATCAATTCTGTCAATCACTTTCTTGTCCTACATGGATGTTAGGAGGAGAAAAGTATTTGTTGTTATCGGCTAGCACAGTGATGGGAAATACAGACCTGTTATGAGCGTATGTGTGAATAAAACATAAGCCAAAAGCACTGAACAATGAACACAACATACATGTTTTGTTTACAACTTCCAAACATAGGCACAATAGTTCAGAAGGTAAATGAGGATGTAGTCAGTCCTGAATGCATGGCCAGTAATAATGATGTGAAATAACTGCACAGCACAACAATATAGCAGCCTCCCTGTGTGGTCTCTCAGTTCAACAAAGTATGTGGGGTGAAGATGGGAAGAAAAGGGACATGATTTTTGATGGAGCATTTGTATGTTCATTGCTTTCACTATCAAAATTTTCTTTCAATTATAGGTGAATGGCTACTGATAACTACCTTTTGTTATTCAATTTATCTCCACATATACAATCTAATCTACTATAACATGGTTAACGTTCCAGTAATTACCATCTCTTTCAAATGCAGCAACAGTAAAGTTTAATGGTACGCAACTAACAAGTGATGTGCTATTAAATGAATGATAACACATGTAAGCTTTCACAACAGACGACAACATTGCTGACACAAAGAGACACCCAAGAGGACAAACCTTCAAGAAGATGAATGTGGGAACTGCTATGATATTATACCGCAGTGACACATCTGCAAGGTCTTCTGCAGCCACCTGCAACAACATAAGAAAAGGAAACTTTAAAAAAATCTACTTTAAAAACACAAATTGCAAACAAATGAATATTGCCAAATCATTTTGTGAAAAATATTTTAAACCTCTTTAAATACACTGTTTAATTTGTTTTAGCTATCAGGTGAAAGTTGCTGGCATCTGCTCAAACTCTACACACTTGTGTGAGAGGTGAGATTGAAGGGATGGTTTTTGGGCATGATGAGACAGATAGACAATCAGACAGACAAAGAGATAGAGACAGAGACAAAGAGAGAGACAGACAGAGACAGAGAATGAGTGAGAGAGAGAACATGAGTGCTTGCATGTGTTGTGTGTGTGATGTTGCCATCCAAAGAACCACTGTGTGCTGAAGAGAAGTACTTTTGACAAAATGAAAGAGTTAAGACACAATGGCTCAGACAGTGATTCAATGGGCATTTTTTAAGTTAAAAAGTCACTTAAGCCAAATATGAACATGAGAGTATGCAAGTAATAAAAAGAACAAAAAATCCCACATCCACTTCTTTCACCTTCTGTCAATTTACATGAAAAACATAAGTGGCCCGCACCGTCAGTTTGTGCCTGACCACTGAACCATCAACATGTGCACAGCAGTCATGAATTCAAAAACTAGATAATAAAACATTCAAACCCGCAGCAGAGTGTCTGAAAAGCGGTAGTAACAATTACCAATTGCGATGACCAACTTCTCTCAGTCAGGACAGAAACAAAAGTGACATTGCTAGCAAGCAAATATGAATTTATTGCAGACTGGAACAGAACGCACATGCCCACCTAATTCCTGAGTGCACTTCATGAATATTTTTGCAATCCATTTTAGTCAGATACACTGAATTAAAATCTTTATTTACTGGTAACTAGTTTGGATTCTGAATTTGTAACTATATGTAAGTCAAGAGCAAAAGCCGATTTTTCAAAATCATAAGGCTGCCCACCTTCTGGACTGAACATAGCAGTGACTACTCAGGTTTTCAAGTACTGACAGGGCAGACCACACACATCTCACATCTCCGGTCTTCAATAAATTCGTAGGAGTCTACAAATTCATAAGCTTCACCTTACATGGCAAGTCTTCCTTGGTTGTATTTAAAGACATCATATCCCCTGATCTAAATCTCATGTAAGAGTCATGAAAGCAGACTTACTCGAACAAACTTGACATTGACATACTGCATGTCAGTAGCCAGCTCTTTCATCACATCATCCATCTGAGCACACTGGGGGGCCCAGTCAGCCCAGAAATGAACCACCACCAGCCGTCTGAAAAGAGAACCAGGCATCAACTGGTTACATAGTCTAGTATTCTAACCTTGTGGGCACAGACATTTATTTACATGAGCATCAGAGCTAAAAAATTTCTCTCTCTCTCTCTCTCTCTCTCTCACACACACACACACACACACAACACACACACACACACACACACACACATACACACACATACACACACCAAACCACAGTGTTTCCCACAGATTTCATTTCTCTGGGTCCCTTTGCAGATCTTAAGTGCTTCTAATGGTCATACTGTATAATTGATGTCTTATTTAGTCAATACCATGCACAACAGTCATTGTCACATTTGCTCAAATTAAAAAAAGGAAACAAGACAAGCCAATAAAAAAAATTATATTCTGATTTTTTACTTTTTGTTTTACTTGTTATTCATTTTCTTCTCTATCCAATCTGTTTAAAATCTGCCACTACAACTGGTTTGAAGTCATCAGGCACTGGCAGCCAATATTCTCTGCCTGAGCTCAGAAGTAATCAACATCTTGTTCAAGTGCTGAGTACTCACTCAGTTCTTCTTGGTGTTCATTACTGATGTCTGGACAGAGAATACTCTTTCACAGTGCACAGGTGTCAGAGGAACAACAAGAGAAACACTCACAAGAATAGCAGCAACATGTCGATAAGACTATCAAAAGTTCTTCTACAGAGTTCGACAGCGGCCTTGAAAATCTGGTGATGTTCTTGCATGTATCTATAGTCTCAACAAATGGAAGTAATTCCATGTAGCTCCCTGATAGGGATGGTACAGGAGGGAATCTCTGTGTCCCTTGGAGATTATGCACAACAGTATGTAATGGGAAAGATTGTACTGACACACAATAAAATTAATCAGCAAAATTGCACTGCTTGACCTGATACTGCTGATTCCACTGTGTGCAATAAAACAGGGTAAGTCCTGTAAAGTGTGCGCTCCTTCAAAACTTTTTAGCTCACCCAGCTTCACTTACCAAGCAACATTATGTTATCACTTATTCCTTATAATTCTTATTGGTAGACTATCAAAAAGTAATACATAAATAAATAAATCCTGCTTGTCTACTCTGTGTATTTAATGGATTTTTTCCTGCTTGTTATTCAGTGTAATATATTCATCAACATCCTATCTATGATCTACATACAGCTCTATGAAAATGCCTTGGCATCTGAATATTCTTTTCTTTTCTTCTTCTTCTTATTTCTTTCTTTCTTTCTTCTACATTCTGCACAATATTATCTCAGATGAATACATCATGTCGGTTGTTTGGCACAAACTGCACACTTTGTTGGTATAATGCTGCTGTACAATCCACATACCAAAGCATCAAAGGTAGTGATCAGAGACCATTATCAGTAATCTGGTAATTTTTCATGAATTCATGTTTTTTTCCTAAAAATTTGCCAATATTAACTATCTGCTATCATGCATACTTTAACATGTGCAAAGTGCATTCAGCATAAGGGACCTCAGGTTAACTTAAAGGGACCTGAATTTTATCATTTTATCCAAAATACTTTCTTGTACCCAGACCACCACTCAAAGTCTAGTGTTGGGGGCTGGTTAAAAATTCCTTTCAACTTCAAATCAAATTTGAGATCTCCAACATCTTGATTCTGGGAGAGTGTTTTAACCACTGGGCCATCATTTCAAAAACAAACTCCTTTCATCAGTTCAATACCAACAGGCCTAAGAATCATGCTTTCCTGATTATGTACATATTCACATGATATACCCACACATGTGCATGAATGTGTGTGTGCGCGCATGTGTGTATGTGTGTGACTGTGTGTGTGCGTGAGTGTGAATCTACTTTGTGAGAGCGCGCGCACGTGCTGTACGTGCACGTACAACCGTGCGTGTCAGTTCGCACGTGTCACTGTGACTGTGCTGTGTAGATCTATATCATGTGTGTGAATTCGAGTATATAACTAGTGATACACTCACGTAACACTGTGCTATTTACGGTGCTGTCCAGTTTGCAAGTATCTCAGTCCTGTGAATCCAATCAGTAAGCCCATACTAGGCTATATTATCTACGCCATTACCGGCAGATGATAGGGCCATTGGCAATGATTCGGCATTTCTGATTTCAGTATCGTGATGGTCTAGTCTCAAATCAAATGCAATTTAGTTATTTACTATCATATCTTGACATCTTTTCCAAAGAATACACATGACAAAAAAACGTTAGATCCATGCCATAATTTTACACTATGTTTACCAATACGTATAATAACATATATCAGTCAATACTTCTCTGCATCGTCCAATATTTTGTCAAATCCAGCGAGATTTTCGGCATTTACCACGCCAGCCATGATGATAATCGCAGTAATCGCCCTTACATTTGGATCCACGGTAGCAACAATGTATTAGAGTAGTGCATAAAGAAATCCGAAACAGGTGTGATCACCCACGTTCAAACAAACAAGAACCATCACAAGACAATACAGGCGCAAATTTTCGGCTAACTGCCGTTGTCAAGCGTTAACGTAAGACAACGAATAAACAAACACAAATCAGTGGAAAAATAACCAAACTTCCCTACTCTCTGGAAGTGCGTGAGAAAATGACTGACATGAAATAATAAAGTATTTGTGAGTATTGGTAACTATGAAGAGGGGAGGCAAATTGATGTCTGACGGGAAGTGAGATGAAATTCTACAATCACAAAATAGTAGTAAAGTTTTCGGCATAATCATGTATAGTAGATTGCAGGAGTGGGTAAAAGTAAAATTATGGCATAACAGGCGACCATCAAGTCGGGTTTAAAAGGGGGATGTCCAACAACAGACCGTATATTTACTTTATTAGCCCTGGTACAGAAACAATCTTGCAATAATCATAAATTGTATGTTGCATTCATAGATTTTGAGAAAGCATTGGATTCCATTAATAGATATTACACTCAAAAATGGTATTAGAGGCAAATTGTATTGGTGTATAACATGCTGAAATCCTAAGTAAGATATGGTGCTAAAATGACTGAATATATCATTTGCACAGCGGGGGTAAAACAAGGCGACGCATGCAGTCCTATGCTTTTCTCTCTTTTTATAAATGAATTAGCGATTGAAGCAATTAAAAATGGACGGTATGGTGCTATTCTTACCCGTGGTGCTTATGAATTGTTTATACTTTTGCTTGCTGATGATGTTGTCTTGATGTCAGAAACAATCATTGGATTACAGACACAGTTGAATAGCTTACAACGTGCACCAGCTGCATTTAAATTAAAGGTTTATTTATCTAAAAGTAATGTTATAGTATTAAGGAAAGAGGCGATATCTGGCTGCGAGGGAAAAGTGGACACATGCTGGCAATGTAATGCCAGTGGTAAATGTTTCTAAATATTTGGGAATAATTTTCCCTACATGTTTGAGTTTTGTTGTTGCATGCAAAAATCTTGTATAATGCGAAGTGTGTAATTTCTTAACAACAGTTCTTTTGATTTATTTGTAACATTGTTTGATTCTCAAATTCAACCTATTGAACAATACGGCTCTGAATTATGGGGTTTGGATAAAGCTGTTGTCCACTGTGAATCACTTCACACATTTGCTTTACAGAAATTTTTAGGAGTGTATATATGCACACCTAGCGGCTTTGTGTATGGAGAGACAAGCAAATATCCCATACAAGTAAATTCTGCATAGATATAACCGCTGCTGGTTTAAATTGATACAGATGGGAAATTAAGCGAAAGATACTATATGCTATATGATTTAGATGCCAAAGGTAAACACACTGGGTATCGAATGTACGTGCTTGCTTGTTTGAATATGGATTTGGCGTCGTATGGCTTAATCAAGGTGTTGGCAAATTAAATGAATTCGTGCTTGAGTTTCGTCAGCGTTTGACTGATTTTGGATGGCAGAAATGGAATGATCACGTTCAAAGCAGCAACAGATTTAATATTTACAGAACTTTTTGTAATAACCTACTCGTGAAGTGAAAACATATCAAACATCGAATATGGACAGACATTTTAAGTATGTAACAACAAGATTTAGATTTGACCTATCAAAAATCAACGCCCATTACTTTAGATATAGATCTCACGGAGAGAGTGATTTATTGTGTCCATTATGTAAAAACTCGAAAGAAGATGAAGTGTACTTTTTGCTTTGTTGTCCAGCACTACAAAATATTCGCGCGAAATTCATTCTACGTAAATGTTACAGGCAATTTTTATTATTCAAATTTACTCTATTGATGTCATCAACTGCGTCTGACGTTGTATATAATCTTTCTCTTTTTGCTTGTTTGTTTGTTTGTTTTGTTGTTGTTTGTTTGTTGTTTTTGTATAAGGCATTTAAATTTAGGGACAAAGCAACGTTATGATACAGTACACAAGTTAAGTATGTGTTCTGTTTGTTTTATGTTGTCATGTAGGCCTGCATAGTGATTTAAGACTGCAATACATGTTGTTATGTGTTTTTTGTTTGTTTGTTTGTTAGGTGGTGGTGGTGGTGGTGGTGGTGGTTGTTGTTGTTGTTGTTGTTGTTGTTGTTGTTGTTGTTGTTGTTGTTGTTTGTTTTGTTTTTTTTTGTTATGAATTCCCAACTCAGTTTCGACTTAGTGTGATTATGGATTTTAGACGTAAATGCACATTTAAGAGTCTGTCACTTCGTTTGTAAAATGCGTTTAAGATTAGAATCGTTGCCGTATCATTCAATACAAACTATGTTTGTAATGATGCAATTGTCATGATGTCAAATAATCGTGTTGCTTATGTATTTGCACCCCTTCATGAGGTGCAATGGTGTATTACATGAAAAAAAACATCGGAACTCTCTCTGTCTCTCTCTGTCTCTCTGTCTCTGGCTGTCTCTCTCTCTCTCTCTCTCTCTCTCTCCTCCCTCTCTCTCTCTCTCTCTCTCTCTCTCTCTCCCTCTCTCTCTCTCTCTCTCTCTCTTTGTGTGTGTGTGTGTGATAGTCACGCTTGTGTGTCAATCTAGGCGAGTTTATGTATATGGCACAGGCATTAAATAGCGTTCTCTCTCTCTCTCTCTCTCTGTGTCTCTGTCTGTCTCTCTGTCTCTGTCTCTGTCTCTCTCTCTCTCTTTCTCTCTCTCTCTCTGTCTCTCTCTCTCTCTCTGTCTCTCTCTCTCTCTCTTTTCTTTCTCTCTCTCTCTCTCCTCTCTCTCTTTCTCTCTCTCTCACAACCATTTCTTACCCCACCCCTTATCAACATATGCACACACGTGCTCCACTTAAACAGCCTGTAGGGGGTACCAAACGAGAGGAGTGTCAATAATACCCGGTAATAATCATCCAATGTTTTGTGAACGGCTTAATTTAGCGCCCAGCTGGCCGATCCTAACCTTTAACTTTGTTTAGACAGCCCCGTTTTTGTGAGGGAGCTTAGGTGATCGGTACGTGATAATCTGAGAGAGAGGGGGGGGGG